>OY829329.1:21021540-21235182 GCA_963691655.1 Toxonevra muliebris | reverse complement strand
CTTGCCTACCAGGCACATTCCGCACAGCGTTATCCACGCTTTGCTCGCTTGTCTACCAGGCGCATTCCGCACGGCGTTATCCACGCTTCGCTCGCTTGCCTACCAGGCACATTCCGCACGGCGTTATCCACGCTTTGCTCGCTTGCCTACCAGGCGCATTCCGCACGGCGTTATCCACGCTTGCCCTACCAGGCACATTCCGCACGGCGTTAACCACGCTTCGCTCGCTTGCCTACCAGGCACATTCCGCACGACGTTACCCACGCTTCACTCGCTTGCCCTACCAGGCGCATTCCGCACGGCGTTAACCACGCTTCGCTCTCTTGCCCTACCAGGCACATTCCGCACGGCGTTATTCACGCTTCACTCGCTTGCCTACCAGGCACATTCCGCACGGTGTTAACCACGCTTCGCTCGCTTGCCTACCAGGCACATTCGGAACGGCGTTATCCACGCTTCACTCGCTTGCGTACCAGGCGCATTCCGCACGACGTTATCCACCGCTTTGCACGCTTGCCCTACCAGGCGCATTCCGCACGGCGTTATCCACGCTTCACTCGCTTGCCTACCAGGCACATTCGGCACGGCGTTATCCACGCTTCACTCGCTTGCCTACCAGGCGCATTCCGCACGACGTTATCCACGCTTCGCTCGCTTGCCTACCAGGCGCATTCCGCACGGCGTTATCCACGCTTCACTCGCTTGCCTACCAGGCGCATTCCGCACGACGTTATCCACGCTTTGCACGCTTGCCCTACCAGGCGCATTTCCCACGACGTTATCCACGCTTCGCTCGCTTGCCTACCAGGCACATTCCGCTCGGCGTTATCCACGCTTCGCTCGCTTGCCTACCAGGCGCATTCCGCACGACGTTATCCACGCTTTGCACGCTTGCCCTACCCGGCGCATTCCGCACGACGTTATCCACGCTTCGCTCGCTTGCCTACCAGGCACATTCGGCACGGCGTTATCCACGCTTCACTCGCTTGCCTACCAGGCGCATTCCGCACGACGTTATCCACGCTTTGCACGCTTGCCCTACCAGGCGCATTCCCCACGACGTTATCCACGCTTCGCTCGCTTGCCTACCAGGCACATTCCGATCGGCGTTATCCACGCTTCGCTCGCTTGCCTACCAGGCGCATTCCGCACGACGTTATCCACGCTTTGCACGCTTGCCTTACCCGGCGCATTCCGCACGACGTTATCCACGCTTCGCTCGCTTGCCTACCAGGCACATTCGGCACGGCGTTATCCACGCTTCACTCGCTTGCCTACCAGGCGCAATCCGCACGACGTTATCCACGCTTCGCTCGCTTGCCTACCAGGCACATTCCGCTCGGCGTTATCCACGCTTCGCTCGCTTGCCTACCAGGCGCATTCCGCACGACGTTATCCACGCTTTGCACGCTTGCCCTACCAGGCACATTCGGCACGGCGTTATCCACGCTTCACTCGCTTGCCTACCAGGCGCATTCCGCACGGCGTTATCCACGCTTCACTCGCTTGCCTACCAGGCACATTCGGCACGGCGTTATCCACGCTTCACTCGCTTGCCTACCAGGCGCAATCCGCACGACGTTATCCACGCTTCGCTCGCTTGCCTACCAGGCGCATTCCGCACGGCGTTATCCACGCTTCACTCGCTTGCCTACCAGGCGCATTCCGCACGACGTTATCCACGCTTTGCACGCTTGCCCTACCAGGCGCATTCCCCACGACGTTATCCACGCTTCGCTCGCTTGCCTACCAGGCACATTCGGCACGGCGTTATCCACGCTTCACTCGCTTGCCTACCAGGCGCATTCCGCACGACGTTATCCACGCTTTGCACGCTTGCCCTACCAGGCGCATTCCGCACGACGTTATCCACGCTTCGCTCGCTTGCCTACCAGGCGCATTCCGCACGACGTTATCCACGCTTCGCTCGCTTGCCCTACCAGGCACATTCCGCACGACGTTAACCACGCTTTGCACGGTTGCCTTACCAGGCGCATTCCACACGGCGTTATCCACGCTTCACTCGCTTGCCTACCAGGCGCATTCCGCACGACGTTATCCACGCTTCGCTCGCTTGCCTACCAGGCGCATTCCGCACGGCGTTATCCACGCTTCACTCGCTTGCCTACCCGGCGCATTCCGCACGACGTTATCCACGCTTCGCTCGCTTGCCTACCAGGCACATTCGGCACGGCGTTATCCACGCTTCACTCGCTTGCGTACCAGGCGCATTCCGCACGACGGTATCCACGCTTTGCACGCTTGCCCTACCAGGCGCATTCCGCACGGCGTTAACCACGCTTTACACGCTTGCCCTACCAGGCGCATTCCGCACGACGTTAACCACGCTTTGCACGCTTGCCCTACCAGGCGCATTCCCCACGACGTTATCCACGCTTCGCTCGCTTGCCTACCAGGCACATTCGGCACGGCGTTATCCACGCTTCACTCGCTTGCCTACCAGGCGCATTCCGCACGACGTTATCCACGCTTTGCACGGTTGCCTTACCAGGAGCATTCCGCACGACGTTATCCACGCTTCGCTCGCTTGCCTACCTGGCACATTCGGCACGGCGTTATCCACGTTTCGCTCGCTTGCCCTACCAGGCGCATTCCGCACGGCGTTAACCACGCTTTGCACGCTTGCCCTACCAGGCGCATTCCGCTTGACGTTATCCACGCTTCGCTCGCTTGCCTACCAGGCACATTCCGCACGGCGTTATCCACGCTTCACTCGCTTGCCTACCAGGCGCATTCCGCACGACGTTATCCATATCCACGCTTCGCTCGCTTGCCTACCAGGCACATTCCGCACGGCGTTAACCACGCTTTACACGCTTGCCCTACCAGGCGCATTCCGCACGACGTTAACCACGCTTTGCTCGCTTGCCTACCAAGCGCATTCCGCACGGCGTTATCCACGTTTCGCTCGCTTGCCCTACCAGGCGCATTCCGTACGGCGTTAACCACGCTTTGCTTGCTTGCCCTACCAGGCACATTCCGCACGACGTTATCTACGCTTTGCTCGCACGCTTTGGCGCATTTCGCAAGGCGTTAACTACTCTTCGCACGCTTGCCCTACCAGGCGTATTCCACACGACGTTATCCACATTTCGCACGCTTGCCCTACCGGGGGCATTTCACACGACGATATTTACACTTTGCTAGCTTGCCCTACCAGGCGCATTCCGCACGACGTTATCCACGCTTCACACGCTTGCGTACCAGGCGGATTTCGCACGATGTTATCCATGCTTCCCTCGCTCTTCCTACCGGGCGGACTTCACACGACGTTATCCATGCTTTGCTCGCTTCGCATCGCACATTCTGGACACGTTTTCAACGCTTCGCACGCTTGTCCTATCAGGTGTTTATTACGCAACGATACCCTTAGCTATCCGCTGCGCACACTCGCTTTTCCCGACGTCCTCATCTTTTTGTTTTTATTAAACCTGAACTGTACGAATATAAGTTTGTCATAATTAAAAAGAACTGTGAATTATATAGTGTGTTTCAATCATAAAAGTGAGGGCTCCCTTGCAATCAATAAATGTTGTAACAAAAGAACCGTTGGAGGTCACCGAGGCTACACCAGCCCTAAAAAGAATGGTTCGTTAAAATAGGGTGATTCTTTAAGTCTAGTATATGCTATTGCACGGTGCAAGAATAGGGAAAATTGTAAAACTTTCCAATCCGTACAAAGAAACGAAAACAAATTATATGTCAATCCATTTTGCAATACTTTGCAAAGCTTTTCCTACAAAGATACCTATGTATATGTTCAATGCAATGAAGTGTAGTATATTAAATACAAGTCTGTGCCTCTCTCACTCTCTCTGTGTTTATAGGCATTTATTTTTCATTTCTTATCTACTACAGTTCTATGTTAATGTGCGTTTTCGAATCGTAGTATAATTTAGTATAATATTTTTGCATCTTTTGCTATCCTGCATACTAGACTTAGAAAATCACCCTAATTTGTTTTATATGTGGTAAAAAATCGAAAAATTAATGCATCATCCCTTGTAATGCAGCGAGACGTTGCGAGAGAATGATAAAACGAACCACAGAAATATTACTTCGCATTTAAAGTTTAAAGAGAGCGCAGGTTAAATAAAAAAAAATAGAATGCTGGTATACAAGCAAAGAGAAAGTGTAAAGAGTACAGCTTCTGCTGTAATGTACTGCTTTTATTCTACATTGTGATGAGTTACATGGAGAAGTAAAAGCTTCAACACAAGGAACTTTAAAAAGCTTTTAAGAGTGTTTTACTTTAATTGTTGGGAGAAGGCAAGAAGTTTGGGGAAAGCTCTTTAAAGAGAAGAGAGAGAGAGAAGTCAAATTAAAGAAATTTTTGAGAGAACGAAGAGATTTAAATTTCTCTTCAACAACAACTACCGAATCAGAGCTTTTGCTGATGAGCATGGATACTTTTTGAACTCTCTCTCTCTCCCTCTCTCTGATTCTTGTTGTGCTTAAATTTCATACACTCTAAAATTTTTAAGATAATCATATATTTTTTTTTTGCTAGAATTTATATCAGAGTGGTTGATATATACTAAGTACATACAGATATATATGGTATGCTTGCATGTATATATATAAATCAAATACTTAATATACACGAGTACATACATATACATAACTCAAACCGAATGCATGTTGCAACAAACTAAATTAGAATTTTTCACGTTTCACAATCAATGGAATTTACATACATTTTTAATAGACGTTAGTAAAATAAAAAATAAAAAAATAAAATAAAATTGAAATTTTTGGAATTTCATAAAAAAATTAATTGAATCTCATGCGTGTTGCAACATGCAACATTTACTTTCATTAGTATACATTTATATAGTTTTTTTTTTAAATTATTATTAGGAATTATGAAATACATTTAACTATTGTTAATATTTAATTAAAAAAATATAAATAAATGATAAAAAATGAATAGTAAAAACTACCATAAAATAAAAACATAAAAAGGAAAATGAAAAATTTGTGCAAAAGTGTTTCCATTTTTAATGATAGTATGAGAGAAATTTTTAGAGTTTTAGGATGAAAATAATAAAGAAATATACGAAAGAGTAATTTTTTTTTGTTGATAGGGAAGTTAGATAGACATAGAAATGTAAGAAGGTATAGGCACCATATACAAGTATATAGATGAGGAGGGTAGTAGAAGTTAGTAAGAGTTACCAGAGTATTTCAAAAAATTAAAAATGATTGTTTTTTTCTGAATACACACATTTCGTTAACAACTTTTTCTCAATTTTGTTTTTTTTTTTTAGTTTCAGTACAGTGGAACAAAACACATGAAATTAGAATACACAAATAAATAAACACATTCTTGACACAATGTTTTTTAGTTAAATTTTTTTTCTGATTATATGAATGGAAAGGATTTTATTTGTACTGATTTTTTTTTATATAACTTACCAATACCATGACGGGGCGGCTGCCTTCTTAAGCGACCAAGACTTCTGTTTCGTGTGTTTGTGTTAACAGCCTGAGTGAGAATATTGAATATTGAGGAAAATAAAAATAATAATAGTAATTTGTTTTTTGTGTATTTTTTTTTTTTTTTTGTTTAAAAATTATATATCTTTTCTTTTTAAATAGTAGTTAGGTAGTAGTAGATGCAAATGATTTTTGTTCCTTCTAACGGTTAATTATATTTAAAAAAAAAAAAAATTAATTTAAACTATTTATGTAGCATTTTTGGGGGGAGAGAGAGAGAGAGAGAGAGGGAGGGAAGTGTAGTGGGTTCATGTTGAATGCATAGGGATTTAATATTTTAATAACAAAATCCTAATTAATTATAGTTTTTTATGTTTTAAACTAGGCATGCTTTGTTTTTTTGTTTTTTAAAGTGAACCTAAATATTTCATTCAAAAATATGTATGTAGTTAGAAACTGAGTATGCTAATATGAGCACGGATATTTTCGAGCAGTGACGTCACCGACTCAGTAGTTGATTGTTGTATTTGTATAGTGAGAAAGATGAGCACTTGGACTTGGAGTGGTATTGTTGTTGTGTAGAAGAGATGAAGAGGTAGTGTGTGAGAGAGCAATGAAGAGAGCTGAATACGCGTGCTCTTGTTTATTATTTTAACAAGGAATATGTTATTGTTTTTGTTTAACTGTGTACTCTCTCTTTTATAAGTATGTAATTACTCACTCTCACACATACATATATATGTTTGGTTTAGTTCGTTTGCACTGAGTTGATAATTTAACTGTTGTTGTAACCAACATGTAATGGAAAACAAATGCAATTGCAAACAAATCCAATTGTTGTTGTTGTAATTTATGAACTCTTTTGAAACGAACTATACACACATACAAGAGAGCGATCGTTAATGTGAACCCACCAACAATACCAACTCGGTTCGTTTTTTAATTTGTATGCCTCGTTTAGCTCGTTCGTGACTGCGCAGTCGTCCACAGAGAGCAAAAGTTCACTTCCTTAACCTATGCAATACGTAAAGCATTGTATTTTTTAATCTTTTAAATTATTCATATAAAAAATTAAATAAAATTTGAACATGCATCTGGGATATTTTTTTTTTAAAGTTAGGTTATGAAAGTAAGACTTACTTGCGTAAGTATGTTAAAGCACTGATTTTGTTTGTTTAGCTTTTTCACCTCTGTAAATCATAAACCATTTGAAGGTTCTGATAAACTTTGGATGTTTAAAAATTGCAAATTACTGAATGGGTTCTTAGAACGCCAAGATTAGGAACAATGAAATCCACTTAAAAAATACCCCAAACAGGCAAATGGAAACCTTTCAGGAGACTTTACTGGCAATCCTGGTACTAGAATCGGATTTGGCAAACTAACTCATCTGCTCATCTTAAATATTAGATTACTGAAACTCTAAAATAAAACGAAAATTTGGGTCCTTCTTCCTTTTTGAAATATTAGGAACGATTATAATATCAACTGGTAAATAAAACAGAAGTAAGGCGACTATAACTCAAGCTTATGTGCCAAGCAGTAGACCTAGACTAGGCCATCAAAATGCTGATGTCTTATATAAAATTTTCATTCTCATGAATTGTTTGCCTCCTCTGGCTAATTAGCTAGAACCGATTTGGCTACAGGACTCCACCGTTAGGAGAAAAACTTGAAAAAGAAAGAAGCTTGGATTAATCGAAAAAAATAATCAAAAATACATGAAGGGTTTTAGTATTTGGGATAGACTTTTGTATGAAAATTTCATAAATAAAGTGAAACGAAGAAGAAGTCCAAGCCTTTTCAGGGCGTAAATCGGGATAAGATTAAGGCTTGAATAAGTCGTAAAATATATTACAAAAAGATTGAGAATATTTTAGATCCCTGGAATGTATAGCCTAGACTGAAATCTAGATAAGGGGATTGATTCGGTTTGAACAGTGCAGGCTAGTGGGGGACTTACTGAGGATGCTAAAAGCGTTTTGAACTCTTGACAACCAAAATAAAAGTTTCCGAATCGATGTGATTCATGGGTTTAAACTTTTGGATTGTTCAGTAGCGTTTTAGTTCTCCTGAGGCTTTCGGCTTCCGGTTGTTGAATTGAAGATAATGAATCATAAATCCGTAAACGAAATACAGAGGCTTTTCTGGACTTAAACTGGAACTAGCCTAAAACATGGATTAGTCGAAAAAGTATAAAAAAGTACTTCAACATGGAAATTTATGTGAAAAAATCTTGCTACTGATACTTCGACTATAAAACTGCATAACCTTTAGAAAAAAAAAATGTTGGAAATGTATCCCCTAAATTGTCCCTTGAAGTGTTCCCTAAAGTGTCCCCCAATCATGCTTAGGGGGCTTGCTTGCAAGAAGCTTGATAGAGAATGCAAAGAAAGATCTGAAAAGCAAACCAATGAGAATTCTAAAAACCTACAATGTTATAAGATCGTTTACCCTTTTTGTTCGTAATTGACTCAGTGCCAAAGTTCACAGCACCATAATCTTAAATTCGGTTAAGGCATACATAGGTATATAAAAGAAGGGCTTGCTCGTCGATGCTATTAGTCAAGGCGTGTATGTGAGGTGTGAAATCTTTTGGCTTAAATGGTCGAATTCGTAATTCGTATACAAAACTAGAGAGACATTTTGTGGGATAAACTGGTACTAGATTAAATTGTTGTACTAGATTAGATTGTATTAGTCGAAAGCAATTCTTCAACAATCTAAAAACAATTTCTTCAACAGCGAATTCATTTAAAGAAGTATACAAATGAAACTCATTACTGATGTATTAGCTAAAGCCGCCTAGGCTTCTTGACCCCTAACTTTTTAGGGATCTGAAACTGTAATGAGACAAAAAAGTTGATGAAAGTGTGGCAACGTGGTATTACACACGGCTGAAACGAATATTTACTTAATTTACCCTAGACGGCAGTTTTTATTTTTTTTACACTAAGGGTCCATCTTCGTTGAATCGACGACGTCTTTTACAACTCGATGCCAATTGCTCCTTATATAAAAAAATTCTGGTTTTATTAAACACTTTATTATTTATTCAAAATTATAAATTGTTTCATTTTTTCAATGCTTTTTATTATTTAAAAAGAAAATTCATTAATTCATTGTTTCTTTTTTTTTTTGTTAACAAAATTCGCGTCATCGATTCGACAAAGAAGTGCCGTCTAGGGTTAATCAATTACATTTAAGCATATATTTTTGTTTTACTTGATTGATTAGTTGAATGACGTAGAAGAGCGAAAGAGAGAGAGAGATCTTGTGAGAGATGTTATGTTAGGAGAAGTGACAATATATAAAATTGATACACAACTGTTCATAATACATTGCCAATCTGTTCTTTGTTGAGAGAGAGAGAGAGAGAGAGAGAGAGAAGTCGTCATTGCGTACTTGTAAACGAAGCCATGCAGCTAAAAGCTCATAATTTATTTATTACAAACAAAATGCAGTTATACTTAAATGAGATAGTATTAGTTGAAAAGAGGAAGAGATCAAGAGAACAAGAAAGTCAAAGAGCAAGTTTGTTTTCTTTCATGTTGTTCTCTCGATTGTGCTTTTGCATGAAGGAGAGAAGATGAAAGCGGGTTTGTTTAATATCTAACGGATATTTTTTCGAATAAGAAAAAAAGAGAAAGTATGGTGCTCTCAATTGGTGACAAATTCTTATTCAGCTTTTATGAAATTAATCAATTAACCCACTAGCAGATCTTGAGGTTACGGAATGAAGAAGGCAGGGTAAGAGGGGGCTGGTTATATCATTTGCTCTTTCTTTAAGAGTTTCAGTTTAAGAACAATGATCATTATAGCTGAGATGTTTACGAGGTAAAGATGTTTTGTTCACGAAATTCTTCATGAAATCGCTTGTATATCAACCCTAATTTTGAATTACAAAAAATGGACTGACTGCTACTATAGATCACAGTGTCCATTATTTCAGATTTGAGGTGTTTAGAATATATGAAAAATGGCTAGAAATTTATTCATATTCTAAAATTTATTTAAATACCCCGAAGTGTTAAATCTTGCCATTACTGTTCACAGCAATCAACGCCATCTGTTGGCAATTATAATTTTACGACATTTTGAGTAAGTACAGTTCATATATTTCGAACTGATTTGATGCAAGCATGGAATGGCAGGAACCTACAGTGGGAAATTTTTTGATCTTGGGGGTTTGATATTGTCAGTCAAGAGGTGGTGACGTATAGATCGGGGGGGGGGGAATAACTACTTATTAAATATCTCTCTTCTAGATCGAGCAAGATCTTTACGGGAGTTGGAAATTCGTACAGAATTTGAGCCGTCATCTCATCACCTTCCATACACACACGAAATTTCGACTAATTGGATAGACTTGCTCTTGTTTAGGTGATATCTGAGAACATAGTGTCTAGCTAAAAGGGTCATTAGAAGTTTAAGGCTTCTTTTACTAAAATCGGTGAACCTGAAGTTTAACGAAAAATGAGATTAGCGCGTTAGCTTTTCTAAAATCAGATGAAAAGCTCCCAGAGTGATAGCCATTTATTTCTTGTTCAATGTCTGATTTGGAAGAATGGTTCCCATCGAGTCCCTAGTAGATTGTGGGCTTAATGTGTAGAGTCGATGATTTTTCTAAATTTTCTTTCATGAGAATTACAAATTTTGTGACTACGTTAAGGGAAACTTGGATTGAGCTACACTGAAAAAAAGTTTTTTGTCTTGTAGCTAATAATATAATGTAATGAATTCAGCACTTTTTCACTTTAGCTATTTAATTTTATATATATTTTAAAAAATATTTGCTCAAATTTTGTGTTTTAATAAAAACGCAGCAGTCAGCCAATTTATTGATTAAATTTTTCTTGCCTTTACTTTTGTGAAAAAACAAAAAAAAAAAAAATGCTAAATTTAAATTTTCATTCAAAACATTCCGGTGAATTGAACTAATTTCAATTGATTATTTTGAGGTTATGTTAAGATCAAACAAGCATTCAACATCAAAAAAATTGAAATTATAAGAAAAGTTGCGATTTTAAAAATGCAAAAACGAAAAAAAAAATTATTTTTATTTTAATTATTTTTTATTAATATTAGTACTGTCGGAAGAGTGAGTGAGTGGGCAGTGGGCGTTGTGGTGGGCGTGGCGGTGATGGTGGCATAAATAATTATTAATAGTGTAGCAGTTTTTTGGATGCAAATTAGTTTTTTAGGGTAGGTAGGCGTAGGCACCAACGATAACAACAACAGCGATAACGATACATTGTAATCGATAGCATTTTATGTACTATGTAGAAGAGTTGGGCGCGGGATGGCTGACTGAAGGGAGATTGAAGGCGATAAAGTAATAAAAAAAAAAAAAAACGGAAGGGTAGAGCAGATAAAAAAAAGCCTAATTTTAAATATTTTGTTTTTTTTTTTTTTGGAATTTTAATAAAAAATTTCACGGCATTCCATTTGAATAAAAAAAAAACAGAAAAGAATTTCGATTATTTTAATGCATACAATTTTTAATTTTAGAAAAAAAAAAAAAAAAAACAAAATGACGATCGATGATTGGTGCATGAATTTGATTGGTTGCGCTTGTGTTGTAAAAGCAAATCGAAAAAATAAATTAAAGTTTAAATAAAAAACAAAAAAAAATTAATTCTGATTGAAAAAAAGTTTAAAAGAAATAAAAAGGAGTTCGTCCTTTATTTTTTTTTTTTTTCTCAGAAAAAAAATTGAGTTCATAATTTTGTTTTGTTTTTCTTTAAAATCTTAACTTAAGTTTTTTGGAAAAGAAAGAGAGAAAGAAAAAAAAAAAAAATTTGTACAAGAAAAAAAACGAAAAAGAGAGCAGAAGAAATTATTTACCATATTTTGGGTAATTAGTCCCTGACTGGTTTCAGCCGCCCCACTCCCGTCTCAAAGGTAAACCTAATGGAAGAAAAATTGAAAAGAAGTAGAAAGAGAGTAGAGTAGAGTAGAGTAGAAAGAGAGTTGAGTTGAGTACAGAGAGAGAGAGAGAGAGAGAGTGTAGTACAGAACATAGAGAACATAGAGAGAGAGAGTGTAGTGTTGCAAAAACAATAAAGTATACGTAGCGTTTTGTTTTTGTGTTTTTTTTTTTTGTTTTTTTTTGTTTTATGTGTAAAATTCGAAACCAGTATATAAAAAAAAAACAAAAGTAGAAGAAGAATAGAAGAGAGAAAAGAGAATTTAGTTTTAAATTAGTTTTTGTTTTGCATTGTTTTTTTTTTTTAAGTATTTGAGTTTTGAGTTCAGTTGAGTTTTCTTAAAAAAAAAAAAAAAAGAAATCGTACGATTGGTGTATTTTATTTATTTTTATTACTTTTTTTGATTGATTATAATTAAAAATTATTTCTATATTGGAATAAATACCAAAACCAAGTGTGAGTTTTATTTATATTTATTATAAAAAAAATGTATGAAATCGAATGAATCGGCAGAAACCCCACTTAAAGTAAACAGCGGTAAAGAGGGAGAAAGAGAGAGAGAGAGTGAAAGAGAGAAAACAAAATAAGGGGGAAAATCTAGAAATCCAAGCATGCCAAAAAGTTTTTAGTAATAATATAGACAAAAGTTATATAATTACATATAATTTAAATAAAAAATGATGATGATCCCGACCTTAAAACAATTAGCAAAAATACTAAAAATAGTCAGAGGCTCATTTTTTTTCAAATGATTATCAGTGGGAATTTGGGCCATGATAAGGAATCCGGATGAGGTTGGCTTATATTCCCGAAATTCGTGCAGTTACTGCATTGAAAGAGGTCTTCCGAGTCGGGGTGCTCTGAGCAATAATGGGTTAAAGAATTAATTACATTTGAAGATTGTTTCCTAGAACTTTGGAGCTGATCTACCATTACTGCGAATAAAATGTTTGTGAATGAATTTTTTATACTGAACACAAATCTGAGTTCAAAAATTTCCCATCACGCCACGTTTTAGAAAAAATGGGAAAACCATAAAATTGAATTTTTGGCCATTTTTAAAAATTGGAGAGCTGAACACTGGCGCGCTACAAACTTTGAAATCCACAAATTATAGGCTGAATCATGCCCTTCCAAATGAGCCCTAAACCCGAAACTGTAAGTCAAAAACAGTTACTGACCTAGAAAAACTATAAATGCAGAATTGCTCAGCATCACCTTCTCTTTTTGTATCAAAAGTCAAACCTCATGTCAAAGAAAACAAATCGGATTTGGTCGCATAGTGTAACTAAGATTTTAAGTTTATATTTTTATATTTCACTTTTTAGAAAGAAATCGATGGAAGTAAAAAATATTTAAAAACTGTTCAATAGATTTTATTTTAAACCCCCAAAACCCCCTCCCCCCCTAAATACGGCCTTGTATGTATGTATTAAGACCTATGAATAAAACTATTAAGAAGAAGGGGGAGGAGCTAGTGTGTGAGAAAGTAAGCGTGATTTGTTTTTCGAATAGCATTATTATGGAAAACTCAGAAAGAGTGAGAATAAATATATTCAAAGAGAGCAAACAAAGTTCTACAAGAAAACTGCGGGATTGAAGTAACACCAAATCTATTAAACTCATAGAACTTCGAAAGGTTGAGGCTTGTGCCGTATATTTGTTTTCTTCTTTCTCATTCCCTCCCAAAGAGATTTACTGAGAGTCGTTGTGGCACTTCAAATGCATGGATTTTTTTTCGTTTGTTTTGTTTCTTTACATGTTACCATCATCGAAAATTGTCATTTTCAGTCTCATAATGATTTTAATTTACAACGATTTATACGAACAATTTCAATATGGTAATTACATGTCAAAACTGTAAATGAGAGCGAAAAAGTTCATATAAAAAAAATGAGAAGAGAGTGCGAATTCAAGCAGAATAACTGGACTTAGAGTTTATTGTATGGGAGAGCGCATTATTAAGGCAGACTCAGAGAGAGAGAGAGCAAACATATTTGCAAGGAGAGCAAAGCTCGACTGTGGGAGTGAAATAAAAAAAATATACATAAATGTAGCCCACAGAACATGTATGCCCAACGTCAAAGTATGCAGTTTATGCGATTGTGTTGGGTACGCGTATGATCTGTCGTGTATGTGTAAAAGCACATAAGCTCCATATGTGTACATGTGAAAGCACTTACGAAGGGATTGTGTTTGTTTTGTTTCTTCACATGTTGCCATCATTGAAAATTCACATTATCTGTCTAATAATGCTTTTAAGGAGTGAGATTGAAAAAATCTTAACACACGTTATACCTAATAATTTTTTTTTGGGTGTAAAATTTAAAAATTTCTTTGATCTAGTTACCTTTGAAAAATATTTTAGTTATTATTTTTAATGACAAACATGTTGATTTATAGTGAGTTTGATCAAAATGAGCGAAGAAAAAGAAGTACGTCTTAAAATTATTAAAAATTTTCAAAAAAATCCAAATTGGTCCTACAAAAAATTGGCCAAAGAATTGAATGTCTGCCGTCAAACTGTTTCCAATGTTATTAAACAGTTTCAGGAGAATTTGACCATCGATAGGAAACCTGGTTCGGGAAGAAAACAAGGACCACATGATATTGAGAAAGCCAAGAAAATAGAAAGCATATTGAAAAGATCTTCAAACACATCTGGTAGAAAAGCTGCCCGGTTAGCCCAGTGCTCTGACTATTTGGTGCGAAAAGTTAAAGCCAATGCCGGTTTGAAAACATACAAAGTCCAAAAAGTTCCAGACAGGAATGCTGCAAAAAATTTAGACGCCAAAAGTAGGGCTCGGAAATTAAAATCGTATTTCATACAAAAATATTCATGTTGTATAATGGCAGATTTTACGCAGCTTCCGGGTCAAAATTTGTATGTTGCTGATGTTCGAGGAAATGTCGAAGCACAATTTCGAATCCAAAAGCAGGCAAAATTTCCTAAAAAATTCCTGTTATGGCAAGCTATATGCAGTTGCGGCAAAAGAAGCAAGTCATTTGTTACAGTGGGCTTTATAAATACCGAAATATACATTAAAGAATGTTTGAAAAAAATACTTCTTCCTTTCATAAGAGAGCACAATGTGTCCACATATTTTTGGCCTGATTTGGCATCAGGTCACTACGGCAAGAAAGCTCTGGAGTAGTACCAAAGTAATAACATAGTTTTTGTACCAAGAGAGGCCAATCCTCCAAATTGTCCGGAGCCAAGACCAGTGGAGAGATATTGGGCTCTTGTGAAAAGAAACTTAAAGAGCACAAAAAAAGTGTCCCAAAATATCGAAGATTTTTAAAGGAGATGGGCAAGCTGTTTCAAAAAGGTGTCTGAAACAACTATCAAATATCTAATGGAAGGCTTACCAAAAAATATCCACGAGTTCATAAATAGTGGTTAGAACTATAAAAGTTATATTTTTCTGTAATTTGTAAAATATTATCAATTAAATAAAAAAAAAAAATCAAAACTCTAAGATCAATCGTTTAAAAATTATTGAATTTTATATATGTTAAGATTTTTTCGATCTCACTCCTTATAAAACAACGAGAAGAGAGTGCGAAATAAACAGAATAACTGGACTTAAAGTATATCATAATCGCAAGAAATATGTTGGGAAGCCTCGATCGAGTTTAAAAGCGCACATAGCGACCTAGAATGTTTTATGGCCACCAGTGCTAATTTTAGCAGGCTAAAACCTTCTATTAATATCTTCGAGTCTCACTAACCCACAAGATTTTAGTTGCTTTTCAGTTTATCCTAAAGTAAGTAGTTATACTGAAACATTTTATTGTATAGAAAAAAGTACATTATTAGGCAAAACTCAGAGAGAGAGTAAACATATTCAAAGAGAACAAACCTCGACAAGACAATTGTGGGATTGAAGTAACAAAAAATCTATTAAGCCCAGAGAACTTTAAAAGATTAAAACGAGTGCCTTTTTTCTTATTTCTCATTCTCTCGCAAAGAAACTTTTTTTGTTTCGTTCTTTTACATATTGAAACATCGAAAATTGTCATTTTCAGTCTCATAATAATTTGAAAAGTGAGAACGAAAAACTTCTTCTAAAAAAAAAAAACGAGAAGAGAGTGTGAATTCTAGCAAAATAACTGGACTTAATTTATATTACAATCTCAATAAATATGTTGGGAAGCTTCGACAGAATTTATTATATAGGAGAGTACATTATTAAGGCAGACTCAGACAGAGAGAGAGAGAGAGAGCAAACATATTCAAAGAGAGCAAAGCTCGACTGCGGGAGTAAAGTAAACGAAAAAGCTCATAGAACTTCAAATGATTGGAACGAGTGTCGTAGATTTTTTTTCTTCTTTTTCATTCTCTTGCAAATATATTTACTGAGAGTCGTTATGAAACTACATTCGGTTTGTTTTGTGTTCTTGAATTGCTCACTTACATGTTGCCATCATCGAAAATTGTCATTTTCAGTTTCATTATGCTTTTAGTATACAATGATACATATGAAAAATTTCAACATGGCAATTCCATGCAAAAACCATAATGCACAGAAATTAAAATTGTTTTATTTCAGTAGAAGAGAGTGCGTTGCATTTTTCTTATGCTCTCAATGTGAGCGAGCGAAAAAACTTCATATGGAAAAACGAGAAGAGAGTGCGAATTCAAGCAGAATAACTGGATTTAAAATATTGGGTCATACAAAAAGTATTTTCGGTTTTTGTTACAAGATGGCGTTAATGGCCTTACATCTGGCATCACTGATCCGATTCTGTCAAAGTTCGCCATTCGTGTGAAAAGTTACATTGATTTGAAAATGAGTGAAATTTTTGATGAAATACGCTATGCGATGTTTTTTTACTAAAAAAAAAGGTAAAAACGCTGCAAAAAAATGCCGAAAAATTTATGCGATTTACGGTGAAGATGTTTTAACAGAACGTACCGTCCAACTTTGGTTTGCTCGATTTCGTTCTGAAAATTTCGATGTCAGAAATGCACTTCGCTCTGGCCGGCCAGCCACTGAAAAAGCCGACGAAATTTTGCAACTGGCGGAGCAAGACCGGCACACAAGCTGTTAGGAGTTAGCGGAGGCACTAAGCATCAACCACATGACTGGTTGGAATCATTTATAAAAGGCTGGCAACTCAAAGAAGCTCGATGTTTGGGTGCCATATGATTTAACACAAAGAAATTTGATTAACCGAATTACCATCAGTGAAACGCTGCTGAAACGTAACGAAAACGAACGATTTTTGAAACAAATCATTACGCGGGATAAAATTGAATTAAATACGAAAATATTAAACGAGAAAATCATTGTTAAAGGCCGGGGACCCTGCACAAACGACTTCAAAGCCTGGATTGTCGGCAAACAAGATTATGTTGAGTGTTTGGTGGGATTGGAAGGGAATTATCTATTATGAGCTGCTAGAACCTGGCCAAACAGTCAATTCTGATCTCTACCGCTCACAGCTCGACCGTTTGAATGAAGCAATCAAGAAAAAGCGACCAGAATTGGCCAACAGAAAAGGTGTTGTGTTCCACCATGATAATGCTAGGCCACACACATCTTTAATGACCCGCCAAAAACTGACTGCGCTGAGCTGGGAAGTTTTGATGCACCCACCGTATAGCCCGGACATTGCACCGTCTGACTATCATTTGCTTCGGTCTCTGTAAAACTCTCTTGAGGGGAAAAATTGGCCGACAGAAGAGCCGCCGAAAATCAGTTGGTTAAGTTTTTCGCCGATAAACCACAGAAGTTTTACACCGATGGAATTATGAAGCTACCGGAAAAATGGCAAATATCATAGATATTAATGACCAGTATGTACTTGATTAAAATTAATTTTTAATAAAGAGAATTTTGGTTCAAATATTGAAAAAAAAAATACTACAGAAAATACTTTTTATATGACCAATCCAATATATTATAATCTGAAGATCGTCTATCTTTCTGTTGATTCTAGAAACCTAATTTGGTTAATGAAATTAACTCTAGATTATAACTGTGCCTGTTTAAAAACCATTTTATATTACTTCAGTCATCCGCGAGTTGTATTACACAGAAGAGTCCGGACTGTTTTTGTTTCAGTCACCGATCAGTTCGTTATGCGAATGTGCCTCTCGGTTGAATGGGCAGGTAAGTGAGTGGCGGATCATTTTCTTAGTGTCTGCACCGCTTTCTGCCAGATCAGAGTAAGCATTTTTGATACCGGAATGTTGGGAGACGAACACCTGAGCTCTCTTTCACCGCAGGATCTACTAAGATTTAAAGAATAGCAAAAGGGAACACAGGAACGTAAAAGTTGTCTGAGTGCTGTATTCTTGAATACTTCTTTTGTCTGTTACACAAAAAAAAAAAAAAAAAAAGTGGGTGGGGTGACATAATGTCAAGTGACATTATGCCCATTTCAAAGTGACATAATGTCAATTGACATTATACCTCTTCAGAGAAGAAAAAAATACAACTGACAATATGGCTGCTTAAAAATTGGTGTTATGTCCATTTTTTTTTTTTTTTTCATCTTGAATTGACGTTATGTCATTTGCTTGCTAAAGCAATCATTACAAAGTTTAATATTATTCAAAGTCAAATCATCATCAGATGTGTTGTCTTGAGAGTAATCAATTTTGACATTATGTCCATTTCAGAAAATAAGAATTGACATTATGACCAATTTAGAAAAGCGAAATGGATATAACGTCAATTTATTTGACATTACATCTATTTCGGATTTGACTTTATTTCTAATTTTAAGAGGCATAATGACAATTGGCATTATTTCACTTTGACATTATGTCACGTTTTTGAAAAAATATGGAGTAATATAGGCGTAAAAGCGCGTTTTTGTAATCTTCATGATATCGTTGACGAAAACGTTAACGATTCTATACAATTCATTGTTTGGCTACAGTGAAGTATAATTCTTGGTATTAAGAACCTCGTACTTCCTTTTTAAAGGTGAAACTCCGGTTTTCTTGAGGGAACTTTTTATTTTGCAGGCTGTTTAATCTCAGGCAGTTCACGAGACGGAATAAAGTTTTTTGTCAAATTGTGAATAGATTTGTACGAAATATAAAAGTTTCTGAAAAAAGGAAGTGAAGTTCAGATGAAAATATCATCGGGTCTAAGAGAAAATGTGCTTGCATTCGCATTTCTACGAATTTAAAATTAAATATGTCAACAAATTTAGTATCAGAGACCGAAGATAATTCATCAAAATCTGGAACCTTAAACTAATATTAAAATTATTTAATTTAAAATAACAAGCATGCATAAAAATAATAAAAAAAAGTTGCACATTTATATGCTAGAAATCAGAGGAGCAAAATAGTGGGGGAAGTGTTAATACAAATATAGACAAAAATATTTTATTTTAACAACAATTACTAACGATTAGATAATACTATAACTACAATTGGTTAGTAAAGATTCGAATCACAATTCAACTACGAAATTCAAGTAGGTAATTCATAAAATATTAAAGTGACTTTCTAACAAAATACACCAACCGACGACGACACGACTGAATGTGAGAGATTCATTATCATTTAAATAAAAAAAAAACACAAGCGTTCTCTATTTATTAATAATAATAATAATAATAGTTAATACTCCAAATCAAACAACAACAATAGAAATAAAGAAAAATTTCAAATTTAAACTTTATAATTTAGAATGCAAATCACATACCTTCTTAACACTACGAGTTGTTGAAAATCCATCGCCGCGACGGTAATTATCACCCTGGGATAAGAAACAAAGAGAGGGAGAGAAAGAAAAAGATAGAGAGAAAGAACAAAGTGAGTATATTTTTGAATACAGAGAGAGAGAGAGAGAGAGAGAAGAAGCTTTTGATTCGATATGCTCTGGTAGCTTAAAGTTCCGTAAAACAATAAACAATACAGTGCAATTCGCTTATCACGATATTTCTATATGAATTTCTGAATGCTTTTCAAATCATACTCACCATCACCTGATGCGATCGCAATGTACCAAAATTATCGCGACCGCGATATGTTTGCTGTGTATTATAGCCATCGGGCTGAAATTGGAAGAGCGTTTCGGAATTTGGTCCATGATGCATCATGGGTGGTTTACGTAGCGTACTTTTTGGTGAATGCTGCATTTTATTTTGTACCGGTGGCTGTGGCAATAGCACCGGTTCAGCATAGGTAACTTCTTCAACTTGTGGCAAGAGTTTGGGCTCAGCTTGTATTCTAAAATAGAAAAAATAATAAACACATATTTCCGACATCTTTTCTTATTTCGAAAACTCACCTATTCACATTCTGACGTTGTTCAAAATATTCATATTCCGTATCGGGATATGGCAGATTATCATCTTCGTCCTTGTGACAGCGTCGTCCACAAAAGTAGCCTGTAAAGAAGCCCACTAAGAGGGAAAATATCGAACCAGCTAAAACGGCCATGACCAGAGTTTCGACGGTATACTGCGCATTGATAATATCTGCTGAAATTTGGGGACCTTTTTTTAGTTTGAAATTTTAGTTTTTAATATTTGTATGTTTTAGATTTTTTGTTGATTTTAAATTGGCCGCAGTGTAAAGTGTAGTTATTTAAATATTATTATTATTATTATTTTTTTGGTTTTATAGAGCCATTAAACCATAAACACCAACACCAATACCAACACGAACACGAACGAACGATTTTTACGCACACCATTACGACATCATAACAAACACATTGAAGTAGGTTACATATTTATTTATAAATAGTAAAAAGTTGAAAATTTTTCCAAAAAACGGAAACGGAATTTCAATTATAAAGAAACGGAAGAAAAAAAGAAAAGAAAACAGAGTATAAATATTTTAATGTCAAATTTTTCGATTATTTTATAATAATTTAGAACTAAATATTTAATGAAAAATCTACGAAGCTTTTAAACTAATAAAATAAAGTTAATTTCGAAATAAGAAAGTCGACTTTTGAAATAAGAAAGTCGACTTCAAAAATTTGAAAGTTGATTTTCGAGATCAGAACACCGAACTATATTTAATTATTGATTAGGCTGAGTTTTTTTTTTTAACTAAGCGTTTTCTAATTGAACTATTTTTAGTAACTGTTAAAAAAATTTTGGCATGCGGAAATTCAGAAATTATGCTTTTAATAAATCTAGAAATAGTGCAAGACAAAACAAGTGAAAACTTTGGGTCATGCATTCATTTTTTAATGCAGTCTTTTAAAACTCAAATTGAGTAAGAAAATTAGACAGAAAATTTTAAGGAGAAAATTAGAACATTTTCAACAAACTTATAGGGACATCATAATGGCCCAATTTTTGGCCCCGTGGACGCTCAGTACTTCTGAGCACATCCCTCTAAACCTAACATAACCTACAACAAACTTCAGAACCAAAACCTTCACCTCCTATCCTGATTTTTAATCGTTTCGAAAGGTTAATAAAATAATGTGAAACAAAACCGAATCTTCGATATCTTGGTCATAGACTTGTTTTGATTTGGTCTTGGTCAGCGTTCTGTCTGCGTTTTTTCTTTGTTTTTGTCTTGGTCTTTGTCTCGGTTTTGGGCTTGGTCCTGGTCTTGATCTGGTCTAGGTCTAGGTCTAGGTCTAGGTCTAGGTCTAGGTCTAGGTCTAGGTCTAGGTCTAGGTCTAGGTCTAGGTCTAGGTCTAGGTCTAGGTCTAGGTCTAGGTCTAGGTCTAGGTCTAGGTCTAGGTCTAGGTCTAGGTCTAGGTCTAGGTCTAGGTCTAGGTCTAGGTCTAGGTCTAGGTCTAGGTCTTGGTCTAGGTCTAGGTCTAGGTCTAGGTCTAGGTCTGGGTCTAGGTCTAGGTCTAGGTCTAGGTCTAGGTCTAGGTCTAGGTCTAGGTCTAGGTCTAGGTCTAGGTCTAGGTCTAGGTCTAGGTCTAGGTCTAGGTCTAGGTCTAGGTCTAGGTCTAGGTCTAGGTCTAGGTCTAGGTCTAGGTCTAGGTCTAGGTCTAGGTCTAGGTCTAGGTCATGGTCTGGGTCTGGGTCTGGGTCTGGGTCTGGGTCTGGGTCTTGGTCTTGGTCTAGGTCTAGGTCTAGGTCTAGGTCTAGGTCTAGGTCTAGGTCTAGGTCTAGGTCTAGGTCTAGGTCTAGGTCTAGGTCTAGGTCTAGGTCTAGGTCTAGGTCTAGGTCTAGGTCTAGGTCTAGGTCTAGGTCTAGGTCTAGGTCTAGGTCTAGGTCTAGGTCTAGGTCTAGGTCTAGGTCAAGGTCTAGGTCTTGGTCTTGGTCTTGGTCTTGGTCTTGGTCTTAGTCTTTTTCTTGGTCTTGGTGTTGATGTTGGTCTAGGTCTTGGCGATGATCTCGGCCTGGGTCTTGTTTTCGATCCTGGTCTTGATTTCGATCTGGATTTTGGTCCTGCTTTCGGTAGTCTCCATCATTGCCTGGATATGTTTTTGCTTAGCCTAGGTCTTGGTTTGGTTTAACTTTTTCTTTTACCTCTTACTTTGTCCTTTTGTTCCTTTTCTTAATTTTTGCCTTGATCTACATCGACATCTACGTTCATCTACCTCCACTTTTATGAGCATTTCTGCCTGTACCTCCTTTATTAATTCTTAACTTTCTTCTTCCCCTACTCCCCTACCAATTGATTTTTCGCCCCACCACAACCCTTTTTTTTCTTCTCCGTTTCTTACTCGTTTTCTTTTTCCATCTCTCTCTTTTCTTTTCCTCCCCTTCCCTATTCGTTGTGCTTTCTTCTCACGTTGACGTATACTAGCAATTCTCATCGATCTCTGTATCTTCTCTCGTCCCACCTTTTCCTCCTTACATTCCCCATTCCCCTATATTTCTTTCCCTCTTCTTGTTCTTACTTTACTGCCTATATCACTTTCTTTCCTCTTCCCCTTTATACTCTAATCTTCCCCCTCTTGCCAACCTCTGATCCTCTTTCTTTATCTTCTATACGTTTCTTTTGTACCACCTCTCTCAAAGTTCTCTCTCACGTTTCTCTCTCTTTCTCATTGTAGTGAGTGAGTAAGCCAAGTATACCCAACGTCAATGTATACTAAGTATTTGTGAGATTGTGTTGGCTACGCGTACGATCGAGATCCTGTATGTGTAAAATAGCACATAAGCTCCATATATGATATATGGTATGCACATATGAAAGCACAAAAGCTGTTTTCTCTCGCGAGCTCAAGTGCTGAGCATACCTAATGTAAACCAATATTGTCTTGGATTTCGTGGTGTGAAAGAAAACTTTGTAAGTAGTGGTTTCAAAACTGAAAAAGATTTAGGGTCGTTCTATAGAAACCTAGAGTTGCTGCGTTAAATGGATCTTTGTTTTATGGTGGTTAATCAATACCCAGTGGATAAAAACGCGAACCATTGCATTCCAAGAGGAATTGAAGATTAATAAATGGGAACGGGGGTGAGGTTGAAGGAGATATCGGTGTGGATGTTTACTTTCAGTTTGAATAGAAAATAGTTTGGCTCGTCGAGTCTACTAAAAATCGCTTTAATATCTAACCCAAGTGGTCGCCATTGGGAGAGAATGCGTTAGACTGCTAAGCAAAGTGCTTTAGGCTCTAGAGTCGGTATCACTTCTTGGCTGGAAATGGCAAACTTCTAAGAGAAAAACAATGGCACATATTTCAAGATTTTTAAAAGAATTGCGCATAGAGCCAGCGCACATCAATGCATTTTTCTGAGAACAACTAGTGTGAGTTGTAGAAAATATTTCTAAATAAAAATCTTGAAAAGAATGAATAAAAAAACTATTAAGTCTACAAGTGTTACATTAAATAAAAAATAATAAATAAAACATGCCATAAACCATACATATTTAAGATGACAAAAGACAATAAGAAATACGATAAAAACACATGTTATAAAAATGTTTTGATTGAAAACATAAATGGATAGAATAAATTCAAACGAAATCAATACGAAAAAATGCACAAACAATAAAAAAAAACAAATAAAAAAATAAAAAAAAATAAAAAAATTAGTGCATAAAATAAAAAACGAAGTAAAGAAAAAGAAAGAAAAACCAATAAGAAAAGAATATTGAAGAAAATGCGATATACAAATGCAACAACAAAATACTTAATATGCAGAAATATTCATATGTATCTAACTACATAGTAAAATTGAGCAAAACAAAAACAAAACAAAAAAAAAAAACTTATGGTTTCGTTTTTCTTTTTCTTTTAAAAGTTAAGTGCAAGAGTAGCAAAAGATGCAAAAACCAAGTAACAAACAGTGTAAAATCCCAATAAATATGCTACAAAAAACGAAGAAACAAACTAAAACAAATACAAAAGCATAGCACAAACAAGCGGCAAACAGCCAGCCAGCTATTCAGCATAACTCAAGCTAGTGCATGAGAGAGCGAGCGAGTGAGCGAGTGCAGATGAGGAGCATGCATATTGTTGAAACATTACCTTCAAAGTTTTTATCTTGCATAATATTGATGATTTCTTGATCCTTGCTCTGACGACGTGAATCCAATAAATCCATATCATCGCGATGATAACCTTTTTGTTCGCCTACATTTGCATCTTTCGAGTTGATTTTACCTGTATAGAGAAAGAAATTCAAAAAAAAAAAAAAACAACAGAGAAGGAAAATCAGAAAATGAAACAATGAATGAACATTGATAGATTGAGATGTGGATGTAAGTGGAGTTAGTAAAATAAGAAGAAAAACAAACAAAACCAAAACCTTTTAAGTCAAGTTAAATGAATGAATGAATCAGTGTGTGAGCGAGTGAGTGAGTGAGTGTGAAAATTCCGTAAAACTTTTTTTTCAAAACATTAACTTAAAATCCTCTAATGAAAATAAAGAAGAAAATTGGAAAATAAAAAAAAAAAAACTTTTTCGCCTAAATTCCTAGAAAAAAATCTCTTCAATCATATTATATGAGATTTTTATACTCGCTCTTACAATATAATAGCAAAAACAACCAAAAACAAACATGACAAAATATTATTTTTTTTTCTTTTTGTATGATATATACACAGTGGGCTAAAATTTTTAAGTAATTTGCCAAAATTTTGCAGTCACGTAAGTATTTAGATCGAAAATAAAAAACTTTATAATGCCTGGTTTTCACTATGTCAAATTCAATCAAATTTCCCAGCATGTCGGCAAATTTCATATGGGAAATTCTCTCTTTGACGGCAAATATTACATAGTGAAAACCAAGCATAACGAATTGTCTTTACCCCTCGTTTCTACGAGCTGTAATTCACTGCATGGTATTAAAAATTTGCTGTTGTTTCCCGTATAAAATACAAAAATGTTATTTGTTGTTTTTTCATTTTACATGGGAAACAAAAACAAATTTTTAATTTCATGCAATAAATTATAGCTCGTGGAGACGAGGTGTCATAGTTGAAATTTATTATTTTTCTTTTATTATTTACTCTCTGAATTTATATACCTATGTGAAATTTCTCTCTTCTTAGTTCTCTTTGAATTTCATTTTAATAAAGTTATTCACCATACATAATACCTGGCGCGAGAGAACTCACCACACTACTCGGTGATACACACACACACACACACACACTTAGTCATCACTCTTACCCACATCATTATATCACACACACACACACATACGCCGACCGATGCAGCGGGTAGCAGCAGAATTATCACACTAGCCAGAGAGTAACTGTTATGGTGTGTGTACTAAGATGTTCAAATTGTACTTTTCAAAACAGCAATGACCTCAATACTTCAAAAGGTGCAATAAATGAGAGTTCGATAAATTTGCTCTCTTTTCAAAGCTGAGAAACAACAATAATAAATGTAATTGTCTACCGAATAACAATAAAACAAGAAGTGAAAACTTTTACAAAAACAATGCAACTAAAAATAGCAGTAAGCTTCTCTTGATGCCGAAAACTCGGTAAGTTGAGGTTTTTTTTTTTTTTTTTGATTTGTTAATTTATTTGTTGTGTTCGCGGAACAGAGTATGCGTGGATATTTTAATTTTGTCAAAAACGGAGGGGAGAGAAATTGAATTCCACTCAATTGGTCATTTTAAAAAATTGGGAAAGAGATAGTGCTGCTCATTTTCGTAATCGTGCTCTCCTTTATACCTCCTTCTAGACGCTACAACGACTACTCCATGCCTTAGAATAGGGGTGCCCAAAAGTTTCTTGTAGAAGTGCAACTCACACGTTAGACAACAACAAAATCTACGTTGAAGACCAGCAAAGCATACGAAATCGTTGTTGCTTTGCATTTTGTGTATAGGCAAGGAAAAGAGATGAGAAATGCTCAGCCTATGCCTAAGAGCTTTAACAAAAACAAATGTGCACCAAGTGCATAAGTCGTGGGCACCTCTGCCTTAGGACATGCAACGTCAGAGAGGAGTACAAGCTGCAAAGGTTCTGGAGCAATAGGGAGTAATCCATTGCTAGTTTTGGAGCGCTCGATGATCATCCTAAATTACTACATCGATGGCAACCAACACTCTCACACTCGCCGTAACAAAAGCGTGCCCTGGCCGTCGAGAGCGGGAACTGTTAACCCCTTTCCCCTCAGACAACTTTAATCTTTTTCTACCGGCACTAACACCACTAACTCCCATGAACAAATCCACGGAAAGAGTCTACCTACATGACTCGACTAACCTGTGGCCGTTGTAGAAAAAATTTCTTTAGGTTTTAGCCATTGTACTTGTTGTTGTTGTTGTAATACATTGAAAGAAGATAAGCCGAGTACGTCAAGTCATGGTCTGAGCCGAAAATTGTCCAGTTTTGATACAAACGAAACAAACTAAACTTAGATCTTCTTCGAGGAAATTTCCTCAATTTCTGGCTCATCTGGATCTTCTAAAAGGGTCATGGATGGATCGCAGTGCCTGCCTGTTTGGGCTTCCCTCGTTAAATGAATAAAGGCTCATCCATCTCGTTTCTCAAGTCGGTGAATTTTTTCGCTCAACTCTACTTTCGAGAGATGGGAGTGTGCTGAATTCAACATGAATTGGTAAGTTTTCTTTCGAACATGATCATTCAGTTTTTATGACAGCTCACTAGCTGTGTTTTCTTCCTTAGATGAATCCGGGGTACCATTCGTGTGCGCTCTGACGAGTGCAGCTTACGATGCGGCGATGAATAGTGAAAGCAAAATTGACTAAAACGAAGGTGAAAAGACATAGTTGGGATTGGTTTCAAAAATCTCAAAATATACAGGGCTGGTATAAGGAAGTATGACAAGAAATCACCGCGAGATATGAGAGCGGAAGTTGAAAGAGGTCAAGGTCTAGATAGAGCCATGGTACCAATAAAAAAGAATAGATTTTAGCTGGTTTTTTTTTCTGCTACTGGGTTAGTCTCATTGATTCTTATCAATCGATTTGCTAATTTAAATTCAGAACTGTCTGTATGGTAGCTCCGTGATTTTAGGCTCTCACTGAGGTAGTCAAGTGTCCTGAACTCGATTCAGCTCCCTTCTCGTAGGTTTAATCTCACTGATCTTCCTTCGTCAGTCGAATTGTTTATTCAAATGCAGAAGTTTTCCGCAGAATTCGCAAGATGAGAGCCAACTATTCTTAAAAAGCTTAATTAGAGCCTCTTTTGATTGACCGGCGGCGGTATTTAGAATAGACCTGAACTTGGCGAATACCTGATTTTTGATTACTTATTTCAGGATTTCGTCCAACTGTGCAGTAGCAACAGCAATATCAGATAAAAAAGTATATTCAAACCTAGGTAGGTAGGATATTGCTACTACAAACTACTCTCAACATATGTATGCATCATTGGACAAGGTAAAATAGTAATAAAACACACACACACAAGCACACACACTCATACACACTCATACAAATACCTGAACATATTAAAATATAAATATAAGAAATATATAATAAATATGTGTATGTATGGAATACAAACCTGATGGGCATGCAGCATGTTGCCCAGTTGCAACATTTTGATAAAAATAATTCTCTTCAAGCCAACGTGGTGCACCATGGGAACGACATTTGCCAGCAATTTTGTCCCAGGCACAGTAAGGATCCTGGAGTGCGACACATTCACTATAGAGGCGGATTGAAGATGAGACGAGTAGAGTTGAATAGAGTTGAAGTTAAAGTTAAAGTTGAGTTGGAGTGGGAGTTGAAGTTATTGCAGTTGCAAAGTAAGAAAAAAAAATGATAAGAAGAAAAAGAAAGAAAGCATGAATTTATTATATACATATTTGCAAATTTAAGAAATAAATTAAATGCTGAGCTTTCTCTTTTATAAGCATTAATAATGATATCATCATCATCATCGCCGTCGTCATCATCAGACATCGTCAGCATATCCAGACGACATCACCATCACCAAACACACCCGCGGCATGGCATGGCGTGGCATATCACAAAAATGTTTTACATGTAACTAAGTATTAAAAACTCACTCACCTGCAACTGGTGATTTTATCATTGTGACAGCGATGCAATTGTATCGCAATCACTTGACTATCGGTGACAATGATTAATTTGCCATCGTCGTAGCTGCCATCTTTCGGTTGATCTGTGCAAAAAAAAAAAACAAACAAAAAAACGCCACATGTAGTAAATAACAGTTGTGTGTGAAAATTGCATTTTTAATGAGGTTTTCTCTTTGTTTCTTTTGTTTTTGTTTTTTTTTATTTGACTCTCTTATTGACTCTTACCGTATTGCATTGTTCGCACAATCTCCAAATTTCTTATAGGTTCACTTTTTGGCAATACATCAATCTCTTCAATCACCACAGATGATACTTTTTCTTTTGAGTCCGCTGATTCAGCATTAACTGATTTTATTATTTTACCATGATCTGAAAAAAAAGGAAATATTATAGAGAATTTTGAGCTCAAAATGTTTAAAATGTTTTTTGTTAGGATTGGCTGGGTTGGGATTTACAAAGTGGTTTAAAAGAGCTTCTCTCTCAAAAGTACTCCATTTTTTCTGGAATTATTCTCTTATGATTTTAATTTAATGATGGATGGCCACCTATACATCTACATACAATGATCCGCTGCTCTCTTTTTCTATGAAAATGATCCCTATACGTGTGTCTTACGCTCTTGTGCACGCGGTCTTCCCTATATGAAGTTTTTATGGTCTTAATTTAAGAGAGCGAGTGCCGCACTCTCCTTTCGTTTTTTTTTTTCATATGAAGTTTCTAGGCTCTAAATCAGCGGTGGCCACCTATACATACACAATGAGCGATTGAGCATTCTTTCTATGGAAATGAGCTCTGTATGTGTGAAATTTTTTACTCTCATTTGCCTGCGTGCAAGTCTTTGGCCTACGCTGCTCTTAATTCAACTCAATTTATGCTCTCACTTAAATTGAGAGCAAAAAAACTTCATATAAAAAAAAAAAAACGAAAAGAGAGTACGACACTCGGCAGTGTTGGGAAATGTAGGTATTTTGTACTTTTTTCAGTACCTTTTGTTTTTAAAAAGTACTGTAGTACCACCGTGTCATATTCAGTACAATTTGTGTTTTTTGTAATTTTTAGGTACCTTTTTTTGTTTAGGTACCTTTTCGGGGGAAAAATACATTTTCTTACACAATTCGTTACAATTTTGCCACACCTATTTCCTAACCCTGGCACTCAGTCGTAGAATGCGGCATAAATAGCTTCTTTTTGAAAAAGTCTCTGAGAGCACCCCCATTTTTCAGAACTATTTGGACAATAATTTTTTGAATGGAGTTTAAGTCTTAATAACTAAGAAAATGCAGAAAATTATAAGGGGAAAGAAACAAACCTTGTTGAAAACTGTTCAAACTCTCAATTTTGAAAAAAAAAATCGGAAGATATTGATATGAATGTTTGAGGAACTTACCGAGAAGTTCTCACTATTTTCAAGAACATGCCGACAAATTTGTTTTGATGGAATGATTAAGGATTTCTGGACCTGAAGCTTTACAATTATTAAGGAAACTGTGAAACTCTTCAGTTTTCTAGAATGTTTTGAATAATATTGTCGGACGTTATGGTACATTGAGGGAAAGGGGGGAGGTGCAGAAGCGAAAAAAAGGAGTTAAAAGAAACATCAAAGGTAGGAAAACTGAGGGGATACAGATCAGACAGATCGACTGAGTGCTTTGGTTAAGTCCAGCCCATCCACAACTCTAAACTCTATAAATGAGATTCCCGATTTGAAAAACTTTCACTTAAATAGACCACTTAAAGACCATAACTAATTTCTTGAAAATAACTTAATATAAAAATAAACGATTCAAAATTAGCAATTGATAAATGAATTCTCCCGAGTTTTCATCTCCTCCATTAAACTACTTTAAATTAGTAGTTTCTATTACACATAATCTTTTCATTTTTTTTTACTACCATATTTCCGTACTCGATAGAGAAAACTATAAATTTCTAATTAACATTATTACATTTTCAATTTAAATTTATACTATATTCCTACAAACTATTCTGTACTGTTCACAACCGAGACTGAAAGAGAAGAGGAGGGGAAAACAAGAATGAAAGTTAAAATAAAACATTTTTACAACTTACCTGTGCCAACAAAAATCACATCGTACGTTTTTCCACCAGGAGTTTTTATTTGAGCATCTACAGCGATTTGTGTAAAGCGATAACTGCAAAAAACCAACCGAGAGAGAGAGTGAGAGAGAGAGAGAGAGAGAAAATTAAAATCCATGATAGTAAAAATAGTTTTAATGCAAATAAGTAGTAAAGTAGTAGAATTGTAAAAAGTACAAACGAGTACATGGTATAAATACAAGTATATCTAGGTGTGTGTGTGTGTGTAGTAAGGTTTAGGTTAAGAGATATGTGTGTGTGTGTGAGTGGTGTGTGTGGCTTGTGGCATGCAACCGCAGCAGTATGTAGTAAATACTTAGTAGTGTAAAAAAAGAAAAAAAAAATTGTTGTAAAAGAAAAAAAACTGCACAGTTTAGGGACACATTGTAAAATTACTCGTTTACAATTTATTATAAATGAATAGAAGAACAAAAAAAAATAAATAAATAAAATAAAAAAATTAAAAAAATAAAAACATTGTTGTCCACTGGCAATAACAGCGACAACAAAAACAACAGCAACAACATCAACCAAAACAGCAATGACTATAGCAACACAATCTCAAATTGTTTATTTCCACAATAAAAATATTTATTTTTTTTTACATTTTCTTATTTGTTTTTTTTTCTGTTTATTTTTTTTTTTTCTTGTCGTTGTTGTTTTGATTTTTACCACAAAGAAATTTTGCTGCTAGCTATTGCCTGCCGGTGTGTTTTGTTGCTGCTGTTATTTAGTGTTGTTGTTGTTGTTGTTAGTTGTCAGTACTTTCCTTACAACAATCGCCAGTAGTGAGATTTTTGTGTTACTGGCATTTGTGGTCGTCGATGTTCTTCTTGTTAGAGATACATTTTAATTTTATAAATTTAATTTTTTCTTGTTTGCCTCATTTTCTACATATATACTTAAATTAATTTAAATAAAAAGTTAGTTGCTTAGTCATCATTTAAAAACAAAAAATATTTATAGAGTACTCTAATTCTTCTAGTAATACTCTAATACTTCAGAGAGATTCGTTTGCAGAGGCTGGTGGAGAGCAATATGCTGTGACTGTCGGAGTACTACAAGGCCACAAAGCTTCAAACAAAGCCACAGTGAGAGAGAAATAAACAAAAGGAGAAGGAGAGGGAGTTAGAGAGCGAAAGCTTTACTTCGAGAAGCTGAGTTGTATGAAAAAAAAAACAACAATAAAGATTGGGCACGGAGACGTCTCTCTCAAACACGAAAGCTATTTTGTGAGTGCATACTTAACCCTATTAAAAGAGAAACTAATTATATGCTCTCTCTCTCACTCTCTCTCTCTCTTTGCATAATGTAATATAAAGAATGACAGAATATAAGATTACTACAAGCGTAAGTCCGTTATTCGGCTGTCACAAAATTGAGAGAGGCTGTGACGTAAGAACCAGTATTCATGTCCTTGCATATATACATTGGCATATAAAAAAAACTTGAAAACATACAAAACATTATAGAAAAAAAATAAAAAATATTAATAATGAAATGTGCATTCAAAAACTGTGTTAATTATAATAAGGGAGACTGGGGTAAAAAAGTAAATTTTTGGAAAGCTTTAGATGGTCGAAAATTAAATCGAAAAAGTCTCTATGTTATAGGAAATTTCATCTTATACAACTAGTTTTTAGCCATTTTTACGATATTTCTAATTCTAATTCTTTGCTTTCATGAAGGTCTCTTTTTTTTACCATTTTTAGGGGTAAATTGCTATTTGCATTGGGTGTAAAATCTTGTCGATATTCGTGTTTAGCACACTTAAATTAACTTATGTCCTCACTTTTACGAAGAAATCTCAATAAAAAAAATTCACAATGATTAGAACTTTTGGCAGCGAAAATATTTACGATGCTATAAACAAAGCACACTCCATTAAATAAATATAAAAATTTAGGCGCCATCGTCGCAAAAAACTGCACGATTATTTCTCTCTCTGTAGCTGTTACCGTTCGTTCGATAATACAGATCGAAAGTTTTGACCTTTTTACCCCAGTCTCCCCTAAATAGAAAGAACTAAAATTGTGATTTTTCAAATTTTCTAAAAAAAAAAGAAGGAATTTGCTAAATATATGCACAGTTCAAATTTATTTGCATTCATACATACGCACGGAAAGCAAAAACTAAATGAATTCAGTGGAAAAAAACTTTCAATTTGAACGGTGCTATTTTTAGTAATTTTGTAATTGCATGGGTTAACTCTCGACCATCATTGTTTTTTTTTTTTTTTTTTCAATTCAGAAAATAAATCACTTTTTTAACTCTTTCTGAAGTATTAAAAAAGCAATCGTTCGTTGCTCTTATGAGGAGTAATCCGAAACTGCGCAACTGTAGATTAACGATCGTGTATATGTATACAAAACAAATATGCATATGAAGAGAGTAAGTAAATATGAAAGAGAGAGCATACAGTACGAGGAAAATAATAACAATGTATTTGTTTCGCATTCTCTTTTCTTTTTCTTTTTTTTATATGAAGTTTTTTTGCTCTCAAATTATTTAAGAGAGCGTAAAGCTTCATATATATATATAAAAAAACTAAAAACATCATATAAAAACAAAAAGAGAGTGCGGTACTCGGCCGAGTAAGTAAATATAAAAGAGAGAGCACACAGTACGAGAAAAATAATAACAATGCATTTGTGTCGCAGTCTCTTTTCTTTTTTTTTACATATATGAAGTTTTTTTGCTCTCAACTTAAGAGAGCGTAAAACTTCATATACATAAAAGAAAAAACTAAAAACATCATATAAAAAAAAAAACGAAAAGAGAGTGCGGTACTCGGCCGAGTAAGCACGGTTGCCACTTACTCATTTTATTTTGTACCAATATTTACAAAAAAATGTACCAAATGGGGGAAAATGTACCATTTTTTTCATGTAGGATAAATAATTTTATTAAAAACTTTTTGTCAGTATTATATAACATTATATTAATAAGAGTATTAAATTCTAATTTATTCCTTAATCGTTTTTTTTTTTGTTGTATTAGACTAAAGTTAAAAACTTTTCTTTCAGCATTAGCTGAGCTATGAGGAAGGCTCATTAACATGAAAATAAATTTAGTCAATTCTTCAAACCACAATTCGTCTATAACATTTTTAATACAACTTACTTTTTGCCAAAAAATTACTAAGACTGAACAATTTTCTAATTTGTAAAGTATTTTGAAAATATGTTTACAATTCTTGATTACTATGAAAGCTAACTTTGTCCACAGAATGTACCAAATTTTAAAAACACGTACCAATGTACCAAGCGCAGAAAAATGAAAAAAAATTTACCAGTTTTTGTAGAATTGTACCAAAGTGGCAACCATGCGAGTAAGTAAATATAAAAGAGAGAGCGCACACAGTACGAGAGAAACAATAACAATTAATTTGTTCAAATTATGATTATGAAGGCGGAGCCACCTACCGAGTGCCGCTTTTCGTTTTTTTTTTTTTTCATATGAAGTTTTTACGCTCTCATTTTAAGAGAGCAAAAAACTTCATATAAAAAAACTAAGAGAGAGTGCAGTGCTCGGCCGATGAACAGCACTGGCAGACATCCGATTCTGTCTTCTTCGCTCTCTCACACTAGTTTCTACCCACCCCCCGCCCTCATTATAGCACTACCTTTTAAAAAACATGTACGAGTTTAAGTGCATATCCCATAGGGAAATAATAAGGAACAACTGTTTCGCTTCCTTCAGATGCCTATCTTTGTTTTGACTCCGAGTTTTTGTGTTTAAAAAAAAAATATATTAAATCCAAATATTACATTCGATTTGAAAAAAATTAGAATATCTTTAAACCTAATAAAAAGTTTTCTATGAAAAAAAAAAACTAAGTTTAAATTTTTGAAGCATTTTTCAAACCAATTTTCATTTTAGCCATTTTCCTTTTCTTATTATATTCTTGTAAATATTATTTAGTAATTAAAGGTTAATATTTTATGTTGTTTAAGTTTGTTTAAGTTGAAGCATAATTTTCAATAAGGACACAGACCCGATAAACAAACGAAAGCAAAAAAAAAAAAAAAGGATTTTCATTTTGTTAAGTTTAGGGTTATCTTATGTAAAGAAATATCTCATTTTTTATTCTTGCTAGAGACTTTTGACCTTAAAATGTTTTATTTCTTTTTTGCACACGTTTCATTGTGTTTGCATTGAAATATTGAAAGTCATTCTTTGGAAATAGAAGAAGAAACCTTTTCTTTTATTTTTTGGAACTAAAATAAAAGTTGAAGGGAAAGTTGGGAAAAATAGAATTAAATTTTTTTTTTTTTTTTTTTTTGCAAAAACTTTTGTCACGCACATGAAATATTCATAAATCTATACCAATTTAAGTGTGTAACTAAAAAAAAAAAAACGAAGAGAAAAAATGAAGGATAAAAATATACATAAAACATGGAACAAAAATTTATGTTTTATACATAAATGACATTTTCTGCTTTTCTCCACACAAAATTACAATGAATGGGAAGCAACGAGTGTTGTGTGGCAGTGCGCCTTTTTGGTGAAACTTTAGAGAGTGAGGTGCTCTTTTTTGAAGTGTTCTACTTTGTGTGTGTTTTGTAACATTGCCTACTCTCCAGCAAAGTGATATGAAGCTGTCTCCACTGTGGAGTGGTTGTGTTGAGACTGTGGTTCTTTGTTCTTTGCCTGAAGGACATTTATGCATAAACAAATTGTTTCCGGTTTATGTCGGACATAACGTTTGGTCAACTACAATAATAGAAAAAGCACGAGTAGCAGAGCAATAGCTGTGAAACGTTTTCATTTCAACAGGACATCTGTATAATATCCGTCTTCAACCTTCAACAATAGGTGCTTCGCTTTCCCCTTTCTCTCGCTTCCTTTCTCTTTCTCCCGCTCCCTTCCTCTTTCTCTCTTTGGGTGTTTGCATTCAATTTCACTTATCTTTTGTATTTCTTATCAGTAAGTTGTTTTAGTTGTTGTTTTTGTTGCTGGACACACACAGTAAGATGACATTATTGGTTGCTAACTTTTTCACTTTTCTGCTACTTCCTGTATTTGTTTGTGCCTCCTAACTGTGTCTGCCTGTCTGTTTTGCTACTTTACTACAAAGTTTCTTGTGCTCTGCCATTCCCAGAGAGACACACCACAGAGCGACAAAGCGAGAGAGAGAGAGAGAGAGGGACGAGAAAAATTAAATGAAAAGCTGAACAACAAATGTGTGTGTGTGTATATGTGAGAGTGTGTGTAAGTATGTGTTGTAACTTCTTGCCAACAACTGTTGGTTGTTGTTGCAAAAGTGAAATGCCATCTTGATGTATTTAAGACCTTCAGTTGTGTAATTTTTTTTTTTTTTTTTGTTCCTACTTTTGCTTCCTTGTTTTTCTCTCGCCTTGCTGTATAGAGAACCCTCTTTTCCTTCCCATTCTATTCTATTATTTCTCTTCTTCTACTGACTTTTCTCTCTTCTATGTAATATTAAGTTTTTAAGTTCACAGGCGTGCAAGCGAGTGAGCGGCATACAAAAAGTTTTTGAAGATTTTGTATTTTGCTAGTTTAGAAATTTAACTTTAAATATAAGTTTCAAGTTTTTGAGAAAGGTTAGTTTTCTAATTTATTGTCAAAAACAAGTATTACTTCTTAAAGAAATTGAAAGAAGAAAAAGCAAAAGAAGAAGAAGAAAAATATGTAGGCAACTACTTCATGTATATCAAAAGTTTTTCATATTAGTTGTTATGTAGTTGTACGTTGTAAGGGGATTGAAGAGAGAGAGAGAAACAAACTGAAGGAAAGGGGGACAAAGAGCGAAAGTTCTAGTTTGAAGCTGAGTTGTATAAACAAAAACAAAAAAGAAAAACGAATAAAAATTGGGCACAAAACATCTCTTTCTCAAGCACAAAAGTTTTTTTTGTGAGTGCATACTTAACCCTATTTTAAGAGAAAAGTGTAGTCTAATTATATCTTTCTCTCACTTTATATAATGCATAGTGTGTAAAATAGTGATGTGCAAACTCTTCAACTACGCGAGTATGGAAGTTCTAAGAGAGTACACATTAAAAATGAGCGGATTTAGTTATATTGTGATCGTATGTGTGTGGAGTATGTGTGTACAAAACCAATATGCATATATGAAAAGAAAGATATAAAAATAATAATAGAGAGAGAGAGAGAGTACCTACACAATAAAGCAAAAAACAATAACATTTCATTCATATAAATGAAAAGAGAGAGAGTGAGAAAAATAGAATAATAATAGAGAGAACACACCTACACAATTATAAGAAAAATCAATACAAATCAAATTCATATAAACGAAAAGAGAGAGAGAAAAAATTGAGAGCGAGTACCTGCACAAGTATAAAAAAACAATAACATTTCATTCATTTAAATACAGTAGAACCTCTATAATTCAAACTTTGATAATTCAAAGGATTACCTATTGGGAGTATGAATGTATAAACTCGTAATTTTGACTAACTTCATATCTAGCATACGCGCCATTTTTTTTTTGACATTGACAGCTATTCTATCTCGAAGAGCGCCAAAAATACTATAAGAATTGATCTGTCAAATAATTTTCATAATTTTACAAAAGTGTTTTACTATAGCTGAAAATGTCGAATTTCGTGCCAACAAAACAACATTTGCGGAAAGTTTTGATTTGCTTCTTCTATTTAAAGAAAAACGCAACTGAAGCACATCGTTTAATCACTGAAGCTTATCCTGACTGTGCTATAGACGTTAGAATGTGTCAGGTGTGGTATGCCCGTTTCAAAAGTGGTGATTTTGATGTTGAAGACAGGGAACGTTCAGGCGGCCCGAAAAAGTTCGAAGATGAAGAATTGAAGGCATTACTCAAAGAAGATTACCAGAAAGATGGGAAAAGGTTGTGGCTAACGATGGACAATACTTTAGAGAATAAATTTGCAATCACTTTTTCACAATAAATGTCCAAATTACGAAAAAAATACGAGTTTATACATTCATACAACCAATAATTTGAATTTTTTTCATCTGTAATTCGAAATCTACAAAAGTTAAACTCGAATTTTGCTAATGAGAAAATGAATAAAAGCGAAAAGTATGGGAGGGTATGCTTAGTGAGTTTTAAATCGAAACGTGTGATTTGCATTGTTTTTTTTTTTTTTTTTTTGATGTCGTCCAGTTTCCCGTAATTTCTTTTTCGTTTGAGTTTATTTATTTCATTTACGATGTAATTACACTTTATTTATTTCAATTTCAGTTGTGTAAATTTAAGTATTACTGTTTTTTGTTTATTTATATTATTTTATTACTACTTCAGTATCAATAAAATGGGGAAAAAATCCATAAACCAATCATTTTTATTCGAAAGAAGACTTTAAAAATACTAAATTAATTTCTGTGTTTTCCGCGTTCCTTTTTTCTATTTTGAGAGTTATGAACGGTTTACCGGGAATTAACTTTTGATATTTTTTTCACCTACGACAAACTCTTATGGCACAAAAGATCTTTTAGGTCGCAGTGCCTGCCTGGTTGGGCTCCCCTAAATAATAAATAAATAACTCATGTGGTATTACAGTGGGCCGTTCAGGCCTAAGTGTGTATTTCTAGGCAGCCACTCCAACCTAACCTAACCCTAGGACAACCTCAAGAAGCCTCTATCGAACAATTACCCAGCTCATTGTTTTTTTTTAATTTTTTATACTTTATATTTCAACTAATTTTAGGTCTAGTGGGTGTGTATAACATGAAAATCACATGTGAAAAACTTAAAGCAGTATGACGGCGGCCTTGGTGGCCTGGTAAATGAATGCTAGACTGGAGTTGCAGTTGCCTAAGGTTCGATTTCCAGACGAGGAGTAATTTCTCTTTAAAAAAAATCACAACCTTACTTTGTATAGTGTAAATTTAAATCAGAATAACAAAAAACGTAAAAACTAGAATTTAAAAGGTAAGGCTGGCACACTTCATGATACCACAGTCTAAATTAAAAAAAAAAAAAAAAAACTTTGCCATAAAAATGTTGATAAAGTGATTTTGGGTCCCTATTATCCCACTACCACTCGCCGTAGCCTAGTGCTTATGCTTGGTTTGCACTATATTATATTCCCTGTCAGAAAAAGTGAAAGAGAGAATTTCCTAAATGAAATTTGGCAACATGCTGGCAAATTTGATTGAATTTGGCATAGTGAAAAAAGGCATAGGTATGTTGGGCTGCTACCTACGCAGGGTTCTATGATCGTCAAACCCAGAAATCAAAAAATTGAAAACCAAAATTTTTCTACACGGCACCACCTTTTGGCTGGCAATAGCAAAACCTCTAAGGGTAAAAATTGTCTAAGAAAACCTTTTCAATTCACCGTTCTGATTCGGTATAAAACTTTAGGTCCCTTTCATTTGTATACAAATATAGCTGACACAAAATAAATAGATGTGAAAAGCTCCATCTGGGCCCGTCATGGGCTGTTATGGCATAAAAGATGAAAAAAATTGCACAACTAAGTACCCAAGTGAGAACGTATTAATAAAATTCTGACTTCGGATTCGTAAGTGAAAAAAAAAATATCCGAAATGAATTCTCCATACCCATAAACATGTAAATGCACTATTATCTAGTTACCTACTTGGTTACCAGAAAGAAAGCGCATCAAAAGAATGGAGAACCGTCAATAACTCGTAAGATATAAGAAATTAGTTTTTCTACTTTACAACTACTTTCGATTAAAAAAAAAAATTTACCCAATACCCAAACCTATGACGGACTTGTGTAACTTGAATTTTTGTATTTTTTTTTTTTTTTTCAGAAAACTCTATAATTCAAAAACTCGAAAAATTCAGCTCTTTCTTTGAGACCCCAACTATCGCGATTCTACTGAAATAAACACTAAAATTGTAGTACAAATGAGAGCATTGGACTGTGCTCTCTTCTTCGCTCTCCCGAAAAAACTACAAGCTACAAACCACACTTACTCTCTGACACTACTGCCCTCTTCTTCGCTCTCTTCCTCGCTCTCTGAAACACACTACAAATCACACTTATTGTATAAACACATAGAGAACAACAGGCTAGCGACTGCATAATTGAAACTGCAAAAGCTCTCAATTGGTGTCGGTAGTCGAGAGAATGGAATTGAATAACGATTGCAACAGAAAGCGGCATCTGTTGAATTTCAAAGCAAAATCAATTTTTTTTTCTTCATACTTCTTCTTCTTCTTCTGTTTCGTATTTCTGCTCTCTCTTTTTCTGTTTTGCTGCTGCTAAATGAGAAATAGATTTTAATACGACTGCAACTACAAATGGAGTCATGCAGTCGTGTAGTTGCCAAATTTTGTAGTTTCATTAAAACGTGTGTATTCTAAGTTTTGACAGATGTATATGTATATGTGTTAAACTACAAATGAGAGCACTGGACTGTGCTCACATCTTCGCTCTCTCGAACCAACTACAAATCACATTCACTCTCTTACACTACTGCTCTCTTTTTCGCTCTCAAACAAACTGCACCTACTCTCTTGTATTAGCTCATTATTCTCTCTCACTACCACAATATTCTTCATCCTGCCTATAGGGTTTTTAGACGTTTCGATCGAATCGTCTGTCGTGCCGTTTAAGTATAAAGCAATCTTCTTAAAGTTTATAAGTTTATTCTAATTTAAATTGGAAATATGTACTTTTTATACATACGTACCTACCTACATATGTTTTGTATTTATATCTAAAATTAAGCACAGAAATCCTTAACTGAAACTGCAGACAAATCATGCTTTTCTTTTCTTTTCTAATTTTTTTAAAATAGTTACATACTCGTGTACATACATCATTCATTCATATCTATAAATGTAATATTACCAGCACAATTTCTTCTATTCTGCATATATGTTTTATGTAAATGTTTCAATATAATTTATCATACAATGAAGATAAATTTTTGCCTTAAAAATAGTAATAAATTTAAATTGTACAATATAGAAAAAAAAAATATACCAAAGTACAAGTGTACAAGGAAACCATAAAAAAATAAAACTCAAGTGTTTCCTGCTTAAGTATTCAAAAATTTATACTCTCATTCATAAGTATGTAAGTAATAACTATGAGTTTGTATTGTGCACAGTCAGTTACACTATGTAACTTGGTAACTACTACCTATAAGTATAGGAGTACAAAAAAAAAAAAAAAAAAAAATCCAACCAGCCAACCAAGCAACTATAACTACTACCTAAAGTAGTTCACTGGGCTTGTGTTTCTAAACTTCTTTGGCAAAAACTTTTGACATCCATAAATCTTAATAGTTGTTGCACTTTTCTGTACACAGCTCAAATGCATATAAAATATATCTACGTTAGTAAAAAAAAAAAAAAAAAACTATAAAAAAAAATATATAAAACAAGAAACGTTTATGTATTGCGTTGCAAAGCAAAAACACACAAAATACATGTGTGTGTTGTGTGTGTGTGTGTGTATGAATACTTGCACTTATGTGTGCATGTATGTATGTGTGAGTTTTGGTTTTTCTATGAAAGAAACTAAATTACGAGCTACTTAAAATTTCTCGCAACAGCAAGAGCATGTGAGAGCATTGAGAGTAACACACTTTAACTAATACACGCACACACACATATCCATATATACACGTATGTATGCACACTTATATAAATTTCATTGCATCAAATCAAGACTATAGCCCCTCTCTCTCTCTCTCTCTTTGGTTTTCTCTTCTCATACATTTAACCACACATTAGTAATTTTTGGTAAAATTAAATTTCTCCACAAAATTGGTTACATTTGTGTGCAGATTTGTTGCAAATTCTTTCTTTTTTTTTGTATTTTTTTTGAATTTTTTTTTTTTTGATATTGCCACACTTGCCATTTTCATCTAAACTGCTATAGTTGCAACATAGTCAAGTACTATTAAAGTAGTTATAACAATGCGCTTCCGTTTTCAGTCTAAATCCCTTTGGTTTTTTGTATTCATCTGTTGGTACTACTAACTTCTCATCATGCTTCATTCATTTCCCTTTCGGTTTTCCTGTTTGCCCCTCGTCGCCAGTTCATAACTCTCTCTAACTATAACTAGAGCAACTAATCCGTAAAATAATCTTAGGTTTCAGCAGAAGAAAAGACCAAAATAAAACTCAACTAAAACTAGAAAGTGTAGAAGAAGAGAGCAAAAATATGATATTACTTCCACTTAGTAGGGAAAGAAGGACACACACACACACACACATATATATAAAGTATTGCAGTGACAACAAAAACACTGAAAACAAAAGCAGCAACTGTTACTTTATTACAAAAACAACAAGTTGGAATAAAAACAAAAAGCTGAAGTAGCGAGAGGAAAAAGTAGAAGTAGAAGTAGAGAGAGAGAGGGAGAGGGAGAGAAGAAGAATTAGAGAAGGACGCAGGAAACTCATATAAAAATATAATATCTAATTTTGCGTTAAATTACAAGAAGAAAAAAAAAAAGATGAAGAAAAACTTTTTTTTGTTGTTGTTGTTGTACGATTATAATATCAAAGTTGCCGCCGCAGCCACTTTTAGGATCAGCTCTTCCGTAACAATTTCACCAGGTTTAAGCAGCTCGTAATAGATGACACCCTACTGATCCCATCAAATACAGAGCATTACCTTGGCGCCATGAATTTTCTGCTATGGCGTTAATGTTCCTAGTGGGTCTAGCTTCGCATAAGACTTCATGCGCCTCGGGTTGTTGTAATAAATCCATTTTCCATCCACAGTAAAAATTCGATGCAAAAACGACTTATTTTTAGAGCGCTGAAGCAGCATCTCAGTCGCCTTTTGAAGTCTCTCAGCTTTCAAGTCGTATGTTTACTTTTGAATGAACCCCAATGATTTCAGGCGCTTAAGTAACGCCCATTGTTATTGCAAGATCCTCTTGCGTTTGTCATGAGTCTTCATCGAGTAACATCTCCAATTCTTCGTCAGTTTTGATGCAGAGCGTAATTTGTTCATTCGTCGATGTTTGCAGTAGTAGCACACGACGAAATTCACAAGCAATCACTTAGTTGCCATACAGATTTTAGTATCTTTCACTAAATATTTTTAACTCTCCAAGAGCCATTTTGTTTTCCACTTAAGTATATGAAATATTTTTGTTATAACACACTCATTAAGTACTTGCTTGATATTACCAATAAAATTTATTTAGTACAAGATGTTGGTCAATATTATTTTAGGCAAGAATGGTCACCCTGTGTGTGTATGAATGCATGCATGGCAGTTTTAAATTGATGACGATGACACACAGAGTTTTGAGGGTACAAAAGTTTTTCCTTTCTTTTTTTATTTTGTAGTTTTAGGTTATGAGTTTAATTCGAAAGACCTCGGAGCAAGCAGTGCAGCGAACGAGCTGCTACCACAATCACTATCAACGCCACCACACCAACGTCATCGTTGTCGTCATCATCGTTAGCAACAGCAACAACAACAGCATCATGATTACGATTATTATTATTATTATTATCAGCAGCAGCAGTAGTAGTAGTAACACGAAAACATGAAGGTCGTGATGTTGTTGGTATTTTTTTTTTTGTATGCTTGTGTTGTGTAATAATATTTCGATTGCAGCAACAGCAAAGGAGCAACAACAAATTCAACAATAGCAACAACATTTTCATAGACACTTGCGATTCCAAAGCCATACATAGAAATAATATTAAACTACACACTGCAAACAAATACACACACACACAAACATACATATGTATATATAAAAGAATAAGAGAGAGAGAGAGAGTGGGAGTGTAAGTAAAAGAGAGAGTTCACTGCCACAAACATTGATGCCAGGGTAAAACTGTAAACAAACGCAGAGCTGCTTTGAATGAAGTATGAAGAACAAAGTATAAGCGCGAAAGAGAGTGAGAGAGGGAGTAAGAGAAAGAAGTGAGTGTACTCGTTTAAACTCTTATATAGGTTTGTTTGTTTGTTTGTTTGCATGTATTGGTACTTACATAGTGCTCGTTCTAACCAAAATTGGCTGACCGAAAAATGCCGGAACATTCTCATCCATTAGCGAATGTGTTTTGATGAAATTCAATGTTGGTTCCGGAAGTGTTCGTGAATCATTGTGACAAGAGCCGGGACGTGGTTCGGGTACCTGAAAGTACAAAAACAAAAATAAATGAAACAAGAATAAAAACAACAACAACAAGTTCGTAAATATATAAAGTCTCTAGCAAAAAAGAAAAAAAAAAATATGTGATATTACAGCTACATGAGCATGATTTCTTTTACACAAAAAATTTATTAATGCATAATTTTTCTTTCAAAAATGAAATGCAACTGAAAGAGAAAAAGAAAGGGAGAGTGTGAGAGGCAAACGGAGAATATGACAGGTATCAACCTTTACCATCACCGTAAATAAAGTAAATAAATAAAAACACACACACACACTCACGTAAAATAAAAACTCTCAAGGTAAACACAAACTGAATGAAACAGAATGAATGGGAATGTTATGAATACAAAAAAAAAAATAAAAATAAAATTATGCTAAAAAGTTGAGATGTCATACAGACAAACTGTGCTGGGTGGCGTTTATTAAAAGAGACTATATTTCTTCTTAGCTTTTTGTGCACTCACGTACTTTGTGTCGTTCAAGGTTGAAATTCCTTTTCATGAATTTTAATTTACAGCAATTTATTTAATTCACACAAAAGCAAATAAACTAAGCTGAAAACACACAGAAAATGCATCAAATTTTGAATGGTTCTGACTTTGTTGCATTCAATTAATTTTTGCTTTTGTCTTGAATGTTTTAATGTGAATGTGTTGCTTTTGAAGTAGTGAGCGATTTTTAGCGGCCGAATGCTTGAGCACTAATGGTCTGTCTCTATTAAGGTTTTGTCAAAGCATTAAATGTGAAGAGTCCCATACAGATAGAGGGGGAGAAGGGGTGAGGGAAGCAAAAAAAAATAAAAGAAATTAGTGAGAGAAGAGAAAGCAAAATAGGGAGAGGAAAACCAGATCGAAAGGAAAAATTATAGAATGGAGAAGGGAGAAAGACATAAACAGGAATGAAAGAGGGAAAAACAAGACCGAGAAAAAAGAGAGGTAGAAAGAAGAAAAAGGGTTAGAAAAAGAGGAAAGACGGGGATGGGGCGGTATGAGGCTGAAAGAGAAGGGGAGATAAAGAGGATCAGAAAGTAAAAAAAAGGGGTGAGAAGGGAGAAAGATAGCGAGTGAGAAAATAGAGAAAAAGACGACCAGAAAGAGAGAGATAAATATTGTGAGAGAAAACGAAAAGGAGGGACAAGGGGAGGGCGGAGGGGAAGAGGGAAAAGCCGGAGAGAAAGGCGAAAGAGAAGGGAAGAGATGTAGAAAGAGAATAGGGAGATGAAAGATGAGAGAGAAAGGAGAAGAAACAGAGATTGAGAAAAGGAGAGGCAGAAGGAGAGAGGAAGAATAAAGCAAAACAAATGAATGGGAAAGAAGGGAAGAGAGAAGGGGAAAAAGGAAGGAAAAAGATACAGAGAGAGAGAGAGAGAGAGAGAGGGAGAAGGAACAAATAGAGAGAAAATGATAAGAAAAGGAAGAGATATAAAGAAGAGAAAAAATAATGGAAAAGAGATGGAAGAAAAAAATACTGAGGGGAGAAGAAAAGAGAGAGTGAAGGAAGGCGGAAAAATAAAGAAAAAGGCATTAAGGGAAAAGATAGAGAGAGGAGAAAAGAGAGAGAGAGAGAGAAGGAAGGGACCAAATAGAGAGAAGAAAGACAACAAATAGAGAGAGGGATGGGAGAAGAAAGACAGAGGTAGAAGGAAGGGAAAGAGAAAGATGAAAAAGGAATAAGAAACGGAAAGAAGGGAGGCAAAAGAAAGAGAGGGGAATATAGAAAAATAGAAAGAGAGGACAAGAAAAAAGAAAAATAGGGGTAAAGGGAAAAGAGAAGAGGGGTAAAGGGAATGGAAAAAGAGGGGTGAAACGAAAAGATAGAATGAGATGAAAGAAAAGGAGAAATAAGGACAGAGAAGGCAGGAAAAAAGAAAGGGAGGGGGGAAGTTAAGGAAAGAGCGAGACGGAGAGGGAGAACTTAAGGAAAGCGAGAGAGAGGAAAGTTAAGGAAATAAAGAGAGAGAGAGAGAGAGATGGAAGTTAGGAAAAAAAGAGAGAGAAGGGGGAATCAGGAAAAATAGGAAGAAATAAGAAGAAAGCTGAAAAGGAAGAAAAGATACCCAAAGAAGGGAGGGACAAATAAAAACAAAAAAAAGGGACAAAAGAGAAAGGGAGGGAAAGGAAAAGAGAAGAAATTAAGCAATTAAGGAAAAAGAGGGAGACAAGCGGTATGAAGGGAAGAGAAATAGAACGAAGAGGAAGAGAGATGGCGAAAATAAAGAGGGAGGGAAAAAGGAAAAAACATAAACAAACAAACGAGAGAGATATAAGTAAACAAAGAGAGCAAAGCGAAAGAAGGAAGGCAGGTGAGGAGGAAGGAAAGGAAAATAAATAGAAAGAGAAAAACAAAGAGTGTGAGCGGACAAAAAAGAAGCAACAAAATAAAAATAGGGAGAAAAGAGGAGGAGGGACAAACAAGAGAGAGAGAGAGAGAAAGAGACAGGAAGAAGAGAGAGAGAAAAACAAAAAAGAGAGGAAAAAACTGAAATGGATCCCTTCTGCACTCGTCACATGATGTGATGTATTGTTGTTTACTTCATTATAAAAGTTTTCGTTTTTAAGTATCAAAAAGTGCAACCATGGGTTTTTTATTTCTCATTTTCTCTTTTCAATGCACATTTTCGCTGTTTTCGCACGTCTACATAGCTTAATGTTGATATTATTTTACAATTTCAATCCGGTAAGAATAAACTGTAAACTTGAAATTAATTAAAATTGAAAATTGAAAATGAATACACAAGAAAACTAAAATGAACTATGCAATAAAACATTACAATAAATAAAGACAATATTTGATATGTTCCACTATTTCAATGATTTGTAAGTATGCGAGTTGTCCATAACCGTTTTTTATATAAAAATTATGTGTTGCATACTTTTAGGCTTAAAGAAAAATATGTAATAAAATACACACTTATAAACTCACACATTCTATAAAACCTCACACGACACCGACATGATATTTGATTTTAATTTCTATCAATTCACTCCACTATAAATTTTACTTCAGGCCGTAGTAAAGAAGTTATCACAACAAAGTTTTAAAATTTTAAACAAAACGAGATCTTCAACTTTTTAAATCATTTAAAAAAAAGGCAAAATCTATTAAAAATCAGTATCTTCTTTGCGGACAGTAAAAAAAATTAATAACACTCACACTTAAGCTGCAAACAATTAAACCATAAATAATATATTAACGAAAGATAGCTGCAAACTACTACCAACCTTAGCATTATTTGCAGGCAACCAGTTTGAGGAGATGCTGCCTTGCTCTTTAAAGCTACCCTCAAAAGTGTCGGCAATGTCCTGTGGAAAAATGGAAAAAGAAGAAAATCAATAAAAGATTTAATAAGAATTTAATATATATAGAAGAAATGTTATATATTGTTATATATACTCCAACTATATATACACACACACACACACATACATATTTATATGAATATGTATGAGAATGTATTTGAGGTTGAAGTTTCTTGCTTGTTTTGGTTTGGCTTGGCTTGGCTTGGAGTAACTCACCTGCAATGAGAATGCACACACCGCTGAACCGGGAATTGAATTTGCTGGTGTATTAAAAACGCCATAAATCAATTTGGCGCTCGAGTGACCATAATGTCCTTCAACGAGATTACTGGCAGATTCTGTAACGTACGCGCAGTAGAAAAAAATACATGAAAAAAGAAAGAAAAAAAAATCAGAAACATATAAAACATGAAACAAAATAAAATAACATGGAATTACAATGAATGTCGAAGCAAGGGGCAGAAAAATGAAAACAAAAAAAAAAAAAACTAAAATCGACAATAAAACATAGAAGTGGAAAAAGAATTTCAATTTAGTTATGGCGCAAAAAAAAAAGTTCAAAATTTAAGTTGAGGGTGAAAAAAATAATATAAAAAAATAAAATAAAAAAATAAAAAAATAAAAAATTAAAATTCTCAAGTTCACGAAAATTTAAATTGAATTTCCAAAAACAAACACGAATTTAATAAATAATGTTAAGAAGAAATATATATTTAGGTATAAGATTACAGTGGTGGAAAAAATATTAGGTCGAGAGAAAAGTTATTTGAAAGACAGATGGAAATATACAAGTCCACTAGTGTAAGAATGCACACTTAAGCAAGTACGAGGAAAGAGAAGAGCTTATGTGAGAGAGTACGTGCGATTTGTTGTGTATTTCAAGAGAGCGATGAAGAGAGCATCAGCAAACATCAGTGCCCTCGTTTGTATTAAAATCGTAGTAATGATGAATTGTTATTGTTTTTTTTCTAACTGTGTGCTCTCTCTCTCTCTCTCTTTTAAACTTATTTACTCTCCACACATACATATTTGTTTTGAAAACACAAACTCGTGCTTGAATGTTTATGTATATAACTACACCAGTGATGGGAAAGTAAGTACAATTCTACCTTTTTCCGACATTTTCAAATTACAAAGTACATTAGGTACAATTGGTACATTTTAGGTACAATTGATACATTTTAGATACAATTGGTACATTTTAGATACAATTGGTACATTTAAGGTACTATTTGTACATTTAAAGTACAATTGGTACATTTTAGGTACAATTGGTACATTTTAGGTACAAAAAAATTTTAGGCCTAAATTACAAACAAAAAAAATATTTAACTTGTTAAAGTACAGTATTGCTCAACTATGAATTTATTTAACCCTCTCATTACCATGGTGTCACCGGTGTCACAAGATTAATTTTTTGCGATTTTTTAAAAACTATCCGGTGACCTTGAGATCTTCAATGAAAACTTTTTAAGAACTTTTTTACAATGAAATGGGGGTCGAAGAATGCGAATCTGGACTTGATTTTGGTCTATCGGTTCTAGTTTCCTTACGGTCAAGAAAGGGTTAGGTGAAAAATTAATGCCAAGTTACTTTGTCTATTATTGAAGGGAGTCACACAACACGAATTCGGATTCGGTTTTTTAGCGCTATGTTCTCTGGTTTCCTTACGGTCCCGAAAGGATTACAACTGCAACTGCATTTACTTAAAACTATATTTTGAGCATTTTAAAATTTTATTTTGGCTGTAAAGTTTTGAAACAAATTTTCGTTGAAAAGTTTTTAAAAATCGAAAATTATGATAAAAACTGAGGAACTTTCATGATCAATGCAGGATCTTTAGATATTATTATAATTTTCCCCTATGTGTTCTTCAGCAATTCCTTCTCGAAAATAGTTTCTGTAGGCAATTTAGTCTAACAGTCTCTCTCTTTAGACCTCCTAGAGAAATTGGAGGTTCAAATAATCTAAGTCCGGCAAAAGCTATAGTTGGAGAAATCATTTCAAACTTGATTCTTATCAATTGTGAGAGACTCTAGTCTCTGGGAGCCCAGGGTTTTGTTGCCGACTAGGGTACGGTTTCTCATTTATCGCTCTTTCTTTCATAATTTAGGGCTTTGGTACAATAGATTTTATAGGCCGCAGTACCTGACTTTCGGGTCGTCCCAGCCTTCAAATAATAATAAAAAGAAATTGTGATCCCGATATACTCTGAAATTACTCGATTTAAAAAATTTCCTTCCTTCAGCTTCGGCAAATCCCTTCTGGGCAGTCGTTGCCTTCGGAATTCTTATAAAATCCGGCAATCAATTCTAACTCTACAGCTAGATAGCTTGTTAGCTTCAGGAAAAGCTTAAAGTTGGATGCAGTTAAATACAGTGAGTTTTGTGGGTTGGTAAGCATTTCATACTAAGATCTTAGTTTCCTCAGAGCTCAAGGAATGATTTACCTTTATTCTTCGTCTAACTGCTTTGATTTTATTAAGGATTACGCAATAAGATGGTGTATTTATCCTTCGTCTAGAGGTATGACGTCGACGGGCCAAAATTTTAATAGCATTTCTCTCAGACCCCTTCAAAATTTTAACAGGAGCTATAATTTATTGTGGCATTTGCTTAGACAGACAATTGGTTTTGATTAAATGTATCAAAAACTTCAAAACCCAATTGACTCCAAGAGACTTTAAGTTACTCCAATTGACTTCAAGTGACTTCACGTGACATCAAGTGACTTCAAGTAACTCCAAGTGACTTCAAGTGACTCCAGGTTACTTCAAGTGACTGTAAGTGACTCCAATTGACTCCAAGTGACTTCAAGTGATTTTAAGTGACTCCAATTGACTTCAAGCGACTTAAAGTGACTCCAAGTGACTTCAAATGACTCCAAGTGACTTCAAGTGACTCTAAGTAACTTTAAGTGATTCCAAGTAACTTTAAGTGAGTCAAAGTGACTTCAAGTGACACCAAGTGGCTTCAAGTGACTTCATGTGACTCAAAGTGAGTTCAAGTGACTCCAAGTGATTTCAAGTAACACCAAGTGACTTCAAGTGATTTCAAATTCCAATTGACTCCAATTGATTTTAAGTGACTCCGATTGACTTCAAGTGACTCCGAGTTGCTTCAAATTCCAATTGACTCTAAGTGACTTCAAGTTACTCCAAATGACTTCAAGTGACTCCAATTGACTTCAAGTGACTCCTAGTGACTGTAAGTGACTTCAAGTGACTCCAATTGACTTCAAGTGACTCCAAGTGACTGTAAGTGACTTCAAGTGACTCTAATTGACTTCAAGTGACTCCAATTGACTTCAAATGACTCCAATTGACTTCAAGTGACTCCAAGTGACTTCAAAAGACTCTACTTTTCAAAAGCTCGTGAAATTTGGTATTCCAAGATTCAGGTATAGTTGAAGGTTCGATAAAGATAAATTCATTCCGCTTTTTTTGGCTCGGGGTTTGATCCGAACGAATCGTAACGGGAGTAGCACGATCGGGTTTCAATCGGAGCTCAACAATTTCTATCCTACAGTCTATGTGAGGCATTTGCTAGTTACTCTAAATTAAATGCGGCGTTAGTTTTCTCTTTTTCATATTGAATTTCTTACTAGATGATCTAAAGGTTTCTGAAGAAGGAAGAGCGGGAGAGACTTTTAGTGTTTTTGTTCTTTCAAACGTTTTTTTCTTCAAGAGCAACGATTTTAATGGGTGGAATAATTATGAGGATGCAATTTCTCGGCAGTTTAGCTTGAGGTTTCGCCCAATTGATCGTGAGTACCTCAATCGGGTTTTAATCAAAAATACCCTATGGCAGATGTAAGACTTCTACAGTCACTTTATTTTTCTTAGAGAAGCTTCTGTTAGATGACTCAGAGGTCGGGGGAGAGGTAGAGGTTTCAAGTGTTTCAGTTTTTTTAAATTTTTTGTAATTGAAGGTCAACGATTGTAATGGAGGTGATAATTATTAGGAAGCAGATCTCTTTTAGAAAGTTGTTGAATCCCTTGGTGATTGAAGCTAACACCTTTCTGATTCACAAAATCTATTTCACCCATTTGGGCAAGCAGCTTCGTCTAATCTAATTAAAACTAAAAAAAATATGAGGCTCACTTTATAACATACCACAATTTTTCTCATTTTTCCCATAAAAGTTTCTAATTCACATTAAACACTAGTGATTCAATAATTTTTTCCATCACTGTATTAATAATTACTAAATAAAAAATTTATAATCAATTTATTTTTATTTTTTTTTTTAATTTTCACTTACGTATTTCATTGAAGTAAAATGGATATTCGCCCGGTATTGAACAATTTAATCTCGACTTGAGAAATGATGTCCAACGATTGCGAAAACGATGCGGGCCACCTTTATCCCATTTACACACTCTGGCCACACGAGAGTAAATAGCCTGAAAATATGCAAGAAAACAAAGAAAAAGAGAATGAGCGTGAGAGAGCGAGAGAGAAAGAGCGGGAAAAACAACAAAATTGTAGGTAAATAAATATACAAATAAATACAAATAATAACATTTTTAGGTAGATATGATAAAATATTACGGTATTTATTTATTAATGTTATCGTGATATACAGAGAGAGAGAGAGAGAGAGAGAGAGAGAGAGAGAGAGAGAGTAGAAGGCAGACATCATTATAACTACATACTTTCTGTCTGTCTGTCTCCCCTTTCACTCTCTCTCTCTCTCTCTCTCTTTCGAAAACAAAAACAAATAACGACAACGGTTTTTCAAAAATACGTTATTTTTTTTGGCCCATGCTCAATTCGTATTCATGAAAAACCGCAAAAGCGGAAATATGCGAATATGGTAGCAGATTAAAAAGGAATTGAATTTAGTAGCACAGGTTCGCCAGGCAGGAGTTCGCTCTGTGTGTGTTTGTGTGTGTGTGTGTGTTTGTGTGTGTGTATTGATGCGTAAAAACCCCAGTAGCAAAGTTTGAATTGCAAATAAAAATGAATATTGTACAACAAACATAAATAAATGTATGAGTTGTTGAACACATTCGAAAATAGTTTTTCCTCGTTCTTCATTTCCTCTCTGTAGTCCTCTGCCCTCTGCCACTCCATGCTTCACTATGGCTCTGCTTTGCTCCGTTTCATTTGCTGTATCTTTCTACTGTTCCATGCAAATATAATTTGTGCTCAAATATGTGGAAAAACTTTGTCGTTTTCCATCATGAAATCAATTAAAATTTTCTGCGGGAAATATTTATGCATATTCGTACTATTTGTTGCAGCAACAACAATAAAAACAACAACAAGGAGCATAAAGAAAATAATATGTATACGAGTATATAAATATTTTTATATTAAATTATTATTACGCACTTTGCCGCAATTGATGAATTCGACCGCTGTTTCCCGAAAGAAGAAATACACAAAGTCACCTTGTGTAAAAGAGCTGACGAAATTTGGCGCTGAAAAGAGTGAAAGAGAAAGAAAATTTAAGAATGTGAAATATTAACTCGCGGAAAAATGTTTCAAATAAATTTTATAATAAATAAATAAGTATATATGAAAAAAATCTCTATGCATGGCGTTACACATGGCGGAAATGAATATTTTTTATACTACTTAAATATTCAATTTACTCAGTTTTATTTAATCAATTACATTTAAATCTTTTTTTTTCATTTAATTAGTTAAATGACGTAGAAGAGCGAAGAGAGAGAGAGAGAGAGCACTTCAATCTTGTAAGAGTTGGATGAGAGAGTGACAATATGAAAGAAATTTGACACACATGTATTCATAATACATAATACAACAATTCCAATACACCCACCTCATCTGTTCTTTTTTACCCCTCCTTGCGGAGGGGTTTAATAAAAATAAAAAAAACAAAAACAAAAAAAAGAGCTTAAAGAGAAATCGTCTTTGCGTATTCGCAAATGCGGCCGAGTAGCAAAAGCACACACAATTTCATTTACTTAAATGAGAGAGTATTAGTTGAAAAGAGGAAGAGAGCAAGAAAGTCAAAGAGCAAGTTTGTTTTCTTCGATATTGTTCTCCCGATTGTTGTGTTTTTGCACGAAGGAAAAGAGACGAAAGCGGTGTCGTTCACCATCTAACGGATATTTTATCGTATAAGAAATATTCATTTCAAAATTATCCCAGTAGAAAAAGTAGCAGTGGCTACGCTTGATAGAAATTTTATCTTGAATAAAATGTTAAAATGCGTAGAAATCTCATTCGGAAAGACTAGCTGTTCTGAGTCGAAAGTTCTAAGAATTCTGTGGGGAAATTGTTGGTTCGGTGGTTTCTTTGGTCAGATGATTCAGTGATATGTTTTTTTCTACTACGCCTACGCTGCTCTAGAGCCATCGTCATTGCAAATACACGAATTTTGAAATACACTATTGTTTTATCATTTCAGGTTTTCGGAATATTCGAACCTATGAGTGCGAGAATCATGATTTTACCCACCGATTCGATGATCTATAGTAATCAAAATTTTTGTCATAAACTTGGATTTAGTAGAATTTATCAGGAAAATTTTGGGGAAATTTTTTCTACTTAATCCTGACGATTTTACAAAAGCTTCGTACTTTAGATATTTTTGGTCTACGCCGAGCTTTTCACATCGTTCGTGACACGAATGAAACGCAGAAGTAGAAAAGCTGAAACATATTAGCGGATCCAAGGGAGGAAGAAGGGGGAGGGGGGGATGAAAATTTTACTAGGTTGAAATTTTCAAAATTTAGTCAAAAATAGCATTAAATAATAAGAAAAGTCATGTGTAAATCTATATATAAGCAGAATTTTGTCTTCAGAAACCCATACTAAAATATGACGAGAAATCTATTCTTAGAACATTTTAACCCATTGTTGTCGGTCCCTTTTTGAAAATCTATGTTTAAAATGAATTTTGTCTTCAAAAACCCATACTAAAATTTAAAATATTTTCCCAGAACATTTTAACCCATTAGCTCTTATATGGGACTTTTTGGTCTTTTTTTTTTAAATCTGTATGCAAGATGAATCCTTTCTTCAAAACCCCAACAAAAAATTTAACGGGAAATCTTTTGTCAGAACATTTTAACCCATTAACTCCTACTTAAATGGGAGTTTTTGATCCTTTTTTGAAAATCTGCTTTTAAAATAAATCTTGTCTTTAGAAGCCAATACTAAAATTAAACGAAAAATCTTTTCCTAGAACATTTTAACCCATTAACTCCTACTTATATGGGTATTTTCGGTCCTTTTTTGATAACCTACGTTTAAAATGAAAACCATACTATAGTTTAAACAGAAATCTTTTCCCAGAACATTTTAACCCATTAACTCCTACTTATATTGGTGTTTTTGGTTCTTTTTTTTTGAAAATCTGGATTTAAGATAAACCTTGTTTTCAAAAACCCATACTAAATCTAAAGAGAATTATTTTCTCAGAACACTTTAACCCACTAACTCCCAAGTATATGGCTCTTTTAAGTCATTTTTTGAAAACCTACATTTAAGATGAATTTTGTCTGCATAAACCCATACTAAAATTTACTCAGAATATTTTAACCCATTAACTTTTACTTATATGGGTTTTTTTGGTCCTTGTTTTGAAAAAGTCCATAAAAGTTTCATTTAAAGGGGTTCTCAAGGATTAAAGTGTTCTATAAAAATATTTTATAAAAAATTTTACTACGGTTTAAACACAAAATTTAGCTTTACGTCCAAATTTTAACCCGCAAATGCTTGTTACGCTTTGTCACCCCTTGTGAAATTTTTTGTAAAATATTTTTATAGATCACTTTAACCCTTGAATTCCCAATATGGGTAGTTTTGACTCTTTTTTGTGAGAAATTCCAGAAAACTCGCTTTTAAAATGGTATTCAAGGGTTAAAATGTTCTACAAAAATATTTTGCAAAAAATATTATTAGGAGTCACTAAAGACAAAAAGCACCTACGGGTTAAAGGTAAGGCATTTTACCACACACACAAAACAAAGTTGAGTTTTACGACTTACCTTTAACCCATAAGTGCTTTTTGTCTTTGGTGAGCCTTACTAAAATTTAAGGTAAAATATTTTTGTGAACCGCTTTATCCCTTGAACACCTTCTTAAAGGAGACTTTTCTGGCGTTTCTATAAAAAGGGCCAATAGCACCCACATGAGTAGGAGTTAATGGGTCAAAATGTTCTGAAAAAAGAATCCTCGCAAAATATTGGTATGGGTTTCTGAAAACAAGATTCATTTTAATTCAGGTGGACCTAAACCCCAGCTGGGGGTTTACTTTTTACCACTAACTAATAATTTCATATGAGGCAAGTTCCGTTGAGGCCCGAAAATGTCTGTTGCACTGTGTTCTTTCAACCATATTGTTTTCCCCATCATAATTTCATCATGTTATCATGATGAAAAAGAAATATCAGTTTTTCTAAAAGCGAATCAATAAACTTCATATCAAATTAATGCAATCACTTTATCGCTTAGCATAAATAATATGCTATGCTTAAGATGCTTCCTTCTCTGCTTTCCTGCATATAATAACGAAATAAGAACATGTTATAATAAATATACACAAACAAAAACAACAACAACAACAACAATAATAATAATAAATAAATAGCAATCAATAAGAAAAATAAACTTACCATTAAGGCTTAAGCTATCATATTGCTCCGTTTGTAATGGCTCACGATAGATAATCGGATCACTGCCACTGAAATCGGCAACTGTGCCGGAATATAATTCGTTATCTGCAAAAATAAAAAGAGATAGAAATACATGAGTGAGTGAGTAAAGAAAGTTACCATAGAAAAGATGAAAATTTTTCGTTTTTGTATAATGAAATTGAATAAAACTCAAAGAAGAACACGGTGAAGGATAAAAAACAAAAAAAAAAAAAAAAAAATAAAATAAAAAAATAAACAGAAAAGGATATGGCTAGAATGCAAATAATAAAAAAAAACAAGCGGATTTCAAGGAATATTTATGTGTATGTTTATAAAAAGAAAAGCAAACTGAAATTGTGTAAGAGAAATAAGGAAATGTAGGCAGAAACTGATTGAATTTGAAATCGTGAAAATTTGAATGTGATTATAAGTATAAAAAAAAAGATTTTGGCATTAAAGAGAAGTATCAGAAATATATACATAAATAAAGTAATAAATCTACAAATGACCGTGAGTCAGAAAATTTTAATATCTCTCAAAATCAGTTAGAGTAATTGAGGTGTAAATGTATATACGCGAGTAAGCGTACAAACTCAACTCTTGCAAAAACAACACAAACAGCACTCTCTCTCTCTCATATTTATATATATATATATATATATATATATATGTGTGTGTGTGTATTTGCACTAAAAGAATTTTTTGCAAAAACAACACGACTAATAACAGTAAACTCCTCTTCACTAATTTGAGTTGAGCTTGAGAGAGCCGACGTCTCTGCCCAATTCCCATGAACAAATTTATTCATATGATAAACTTTCATGCCGGCTCTCTCTGAGTATGTACATGCACTCTATGATACTTTCTTTCTCTCTTACTCAACAGGAACTTAAAGAGCTTTGTTAGAGTCAATCCGAGAGAAGCAACAACAAATATACAAGACACATATAGAAAATTGGATAAAAGTATGTATTTATTTCATATTTTAGCTATCATTCGCAAATTTTATAATTCGTTGAAATTCGAAACACGAATTCTGAGCATTGATATTTCCAATTTTAAATTATACATACGAATTTTAATTTATTACATTTTGTTTTTAATTTGAAATAATTCAGTTCTAATCTAAATTTATCCAGGGATAACTTTAACCCTCTTAGGATTTTCGTACACATATGTGTTCATGAATTTGAACATTTTTCCTGACTTCGATTTAAATACCAACCAAACCATTTTGGTATTGACGTCTTTGTTGTTTTTTCCTCTATATTTTGTTACAATTGAAGCATTACCGTTGAAACTATTGTGACTTTTATGGGAAACTTCCCTTTTTTTTGTGCTTTCTTTTTTTTTTTTTTTGTGCCGTCAATTTCAAAAAATTATTAAAAATACTAAGCAATAAAAAGATGTGTAAAAAATAAATTTCTTATGTAGATAGAACCTTATTCTGTCAATAGAGACACATTTTGTGCAAGTCGGAGTATTTTAAAGCTCCCTAAACGTTTTTTTTGTACATATTTGTATACCTCGCGTATGGCTAAACCTGGACAGGTAAAAATTCGTGAATAGTTTTTTTACCAACATCTCGATTTTTTCCTACCACTGGAAGTACACATTCTCCTGAGAGGGTTAAAATTAAAACGAAAATATATGTTTCCTACATACTTAGTTTTTTTTTCCAGTAATTTTTTTATAGAAAAAAACACAAACAACTTGTAAAGTAAAAATTTTTCATCATAAAATACTCGGGTCAAGTCACGCTCAGCCAGGAAAGAAACCCGCATGCTTGAGATGATAATGAAGCATTCTCGCTGCTATTCGATCACTGAGCCAGGCTAAACGAGAATAACTGAATTGGGGTATAAGTTTAAAGGGTCTAAGCAACAACATTTTTTTCTTTGTGGATGATAAATTTTTTCGCACATATTTATCAAGTCTAATTTGATTGTAAAGAAATTTATGTCTTATCTATTAAAAAAAAAAAATTAAAGAAATACGAGAATATTTGCTGGGGGTATAAATTCAATTCTAATTACCGCCGCTTCATATCTTTTGCTATATTCCTGTTCACGTGCATCACTTCAATTGCGCATGTAGCAAAAAAAAAAAAAACTTTCACGCAGTTGTTGTAAGCCACACGAGCGTATTAAAGTAGACATAAAATGTTTGTATGCATAAATTGCTTTTGGATGTGTTAGGCTGATGTTACACGGTCAATGTTTTGCTGTCAATGTTTTCTGTTTTTACTCCATTTTCATCGTTTTGTTTGATGCCCTGTTACACTATCAGTTTTTTGCTGAATGTTATTTTTTAATACTTTTATCTGCAACTATGTTTTTCCAATTAAAAAGTATTAAATTGTATTTTGCAGTGAATGAAAATTCAACAATTGAAATGGAATTGGATGGAAAATAATTATAATCACAATATGAGATAATATTGGTGGAAATAGCAACAAATTATATAAAAAAAAAAATTGCATTTATATATGAAAAACGCAGAAAAATAATCTTTAAAATTTGCGAACTATTAAAATTTTTTTCGTCAGTAAAAAAATTTGAAGTGAAGTGTGTTCATTCTCTCTTTTGCTCAGTGTTCATTTTTCAAAACAACAACAATTTCATTGTTTGATAGCAAAACATTGATCGTGTAACATCGCCCTTAGTATGACGCGCTCTCTCAGAAAAAATAAAAATGCAACCGTAAAACAAAAATAAAAAATAATTTTTGTGCAAGTGTTAGTGATTTAGTCTCTTTGCAGCAGGTCTCTGTCTGACATAAAACATTGTATTTTGTTGTTGCTTTTCTTGTGTTGCTACCACTACACTTACTCTTGTGTTGCTTTTATTCTGTTGATTCTCTCTCTACTTTTCACCACACACACAACGTAGTACACATACATATATAACACATAAGAGAAAAGCTCAGTTATATGCAAAAAAAAAAAAAGCAGAGACGTCGGCTCTCTCACTGAAGTACATGGAATAAAACTGCGAGAAGTAAACTCTCTTCCAGATTGTATGTAGCCGATCTCCATATGACCTCGTTCGCTAAACACCAACAACTACACAACTTTGTTTCTTATTAGTTTCGAATGAGTGCAATGAAAGCTCATTCCCATTGAATTTTTCCATCCAAAAATTTAGTAGGGAAGAAATGAATGAGCGATACAAAGAGAGTAATTCCATAGTTGCGTCGCTACTCATGAGTAAAAAATATGTAGTGCCGTTATCGAAATGAGTTCTCTTTAGCTGAACGCTCTTTAGCTCAAAGTTTTAAGGAACACATTCTGTGAGCGATAAGTATTAAAGAGAAAGAATGAGTTCAATTCAGTCAAAACATTTAACGAAAGAGAGCGCTCATTTACTTTTTTATGCAAAAATAAGGAAACAAAGTCGCTCTTTAACTGAATAATATTGAGGAGGAAGAGGTGTCTCAATAGCAACTCACTCTTGTATGTTCTCTCTGTTGTGTAAAAAAAATTTCAAAGCCTTCAAATTCGTACTCGATAGAAAAAGATTATTTCCCTCGCGAAAATAGTTTCTTCCCCATTTTCAACCACAATCTACTCGTTAGCAAACAAACTTCCACAAACAAATACAAATTCACGCTAAACAAATTTCAAATAGAGCAAAAAAAAAAAAAGCAATGTAAAAAAGCAAAATATTAAATAACAAGAAAATTTCTAATTAAAATTATATACAAAAAAAAAAATACCAAAAAGAAATTTTTAAAATAAAAATAAATAAATATAATCAAAATTTGTATAATAAACAAAACGGAAATTAATGCTGCTGCTGGGTTGAATTCCCGAGTTTGCTTTCCAAAAAATATTTATATAAAAATTTATTTTTACTGATAACTAAACGCTGCAAGCAACAATTTTCAGTTTTAAATAAGATTTGAACAAAAAAACATTAACCAGTGGGGAGACAACAAAACGAAGAAACAACAAAAAATCTAGTATAAAAACTTTGTGGAAAGCTAACTGCAAATATGCAAAATAAGAAAAAGAAGAAGAAGAAGAGGAAATAAGTTAGAGGGGGAAAAAACCAAAAGAAGCTTTGATGCTGTTGAAGAAGAAGTTTCCCAATCATTTCATGCAACTCTGTATTCTCCCTCTCTCTCTCTCTCTCTCTCTCACTACAACAGCCAAACTAACTCCAAAGTATTTCAGTTCATTCTCAGAAAACAGAACGTACGCTACAAAGAGCGAAAAAGAGAGAGGGAGAGAGAAGAGAGTATGCAAAAATATACCGCAAGCAGCGCTGCCGCCGACGACCAAATGAAATCATAACCAACCCAGCAGACAGGCAGCCACCCCCGATCGCCCTCTACAGCTATCACTAGTTCACCAGTGTATCACAACATCTCGATTTCATTTCCGTCGGGGGCACAAAATTTGAAAGTAAAAAAGAAAAAGAAAAAAAAAAACAAAAACAAAAAAAAAGGATGCTACAATATAAAGAAAAAGAAAACTTGATTTCAGAAAATTTAAGTATTTGTTGAATTGAACATAAGAGAACAACAACACAGGGGAGAAGCAACCAAAAAATACCAAAAAGTAAAATACAAATCACTTTTCTTCGACTTCTACTTCCTTCGCCTGCTTTTTTGCTTTGTCTTCTTCTTTTAGCTTCGACTTCTTCATTTCTTTGTGCAAAGTCACAAAATTTGTCGTCGTTTTGTTTGTTTGGAAAATCGTAAATAGTCAAAGAAATCGTAGTAAGTCGTAGTAGTAGTACATAGTCGATGTTTTTGGTATGTAGATACTGATACACTTTTTTTTTATTTTAACCACACATGTATTACTTTCTACAGTTGTTTGTTGCTGATGCTGCTACTTGCTCTTTGCCGCTCTTTTAGTCGTTGTTGTCTAGTTTTCATCGACCTTGTTGTTGTTGTCGTCGTCTTTTGCTTAATTAAATTTGTGAAAATTCACATGCCGAAAAGTAAAGTACGTCGTAAAATGTGAATTTAGTATGGAAAAAAAAAACAGGAAGAAGAAGAAGAAGTAGTTAGAGAAAGTCTTTATGAATGTTGCATGTAGAGCAGTATCACTTATGTTCATACATTTTCTCATTCCACTCACTACATTCTTCTTATTTTTGCTCGGTTACTCTATTCAAGGATTTTTTTTTTGGTGAAGGGTGTAATGCAAGCAAGAAACCTCAAAGTTGTGAAATTTTAAATCGCAAGCTTTGCCACGATTAAATGCTTACAGCTTCAAGAAGAGATCACTGCAATTCCGAAAATATAATGTAATCTATAAACTAGTAAAAAAATTAAGAACGAGGTTAAGTTCGCTTAATTTTATATGACACAACTGTAGTGAGTCGGTTTTAGTCATGGGTCGCGAGTTTTACTGCTTGGTTCGCGACCTCAGCTTCGAAGCGAAGACGTTGCAATTCAAACAAGAACACGGTACCTATAAATTGAAACCGAAGTGCTCAAAGAAACGAACTCGTTTGGATTTCAGAGCCTACTTTACTTTATGCATCGTTTAACTAATGAAATGGTTTTGCTCTTGATCAAAAACTTTCGTCAACTCTGGCAAATGAAGTAATTCTGCATTAATTTAGTTAAAAAGTCGTGGAAATGAAATCAAATTTGAGTTGGAGGAAGAAAAGTCAAGATGCGGGAAGTAGTTCCGTGTTGGAGAAGTCAAAGTCTTTTATTGGAAAGTTATTCTGCGTTAAAGGAATCGATAAATCGCGTACTGATACTTTATTCTTTGTTGGACAAGACAAAGTCGAAAAGCAGTAAACAGTTTCGTGATGGAGAAGTCAAAATCGTGTAGAGACGAAGCAATTCTGCATTGAGTTCATCCAAAAGTCATTGAGTGAATCACAGCTCTGTGGTTAGAAGAAGCAAAGTCATGAAGCCGAATGCAGTTTTATGCTGGCGAAGTCAAAATCCAGTAAGGTGAATGCTGAGTTAAAAGAATTGAAAAGTCGTGAAATGAAAACCAATTCTGTGTTGAAGGAAGAACAGTCGAGTAGCACCAAACAGGTTCATGTTTGAGAAGCCAAAGTCTTTTATTAGGAGGACGCTTTGCGTTGAAAGAGTCGAGAAGTCACGAATTGAAATTTAGTTCTATGTTGGGCAAGGAAAATTCGAAAAAGAACAAAGAGTTCGGTGTTGGAGAAATCAAAGTCGTGGGAGGAAGCAAAGCCGCATCGAAGAAATAGATAAGTCATGAAGTGAAAACCGATTCTGCGTTGAAAGAAGTAAAGTAAAGTAAAAAGAAGTCAAAGTTGTGTAGAGGCATTGAATTCATTGAGAAGTCGTTGATGGAATCCCAACTCTGTGTTGGTTGGTGATCGGGGGCAGAGGGAGGGAAACACAATCCTGCGTTTAAAAAATCGAGAAATCATGAACTGAAAATCAATTTTGTGTTGGACGAAACAAAGTCGAGAACCAGGGAGAAGTTTTGTGCTGGAGAAATCTCAGTCAAGTAGAGAGGGGGGCGGGGGGAGGGGGGGTGGATGGGGAAATAATCCTGTGTTGAAGCATTCGAGGAACTGCCGAGTGGAAATCAAATTCGGTTGTGAACGAAGCAAAAGAAACAATTCCGCGCTGAAGTAGTCGACGAGTTCTTGGGAGAAGCAGTTTGATGTTAAAGGACTGTCAGTCAAACTTTTTTCAGCTTTCAATTGAAAATCATATTTTCCCTATTTTCGCGACACCCTAAACTTATAAATGCTTATAAATATTTGTGCCTTTTCTCTGTAGGTATGTAACTGTATGTATATGTGTGTTGCATTTTCATACTCACACACACACATACACACTCGCATACAAATTCAAATGAATTTATGTAGTTACAAATGTCAACTCTCTTCACTTTTTCTCTCTCTCTCTCGTCTGTGTATTTCTGTGTGTATGAGTGTAGAGAGATTCACTGATAAAAACAGAATATAATAAAATAAAATCTTCTTCATTTTTAGTTTCTTAGTTTTGCTAATAGGAAAGTTTTTGAAAATGAAAGAATATAGAGCTCTTCTTATGCATATGTATGTATGTACATATGAAAATGTAATCGAGAATTGAATTGAATTGCTTTATATTGAATTGGTTGATAGGGATGATGGATGGAGTAGAGGAGGAAGATATGCTGCAAAGAAAAAATATATGCGATAAGAATGCAAAGGATGCTCTGCTATTTCTGCTGCAGTGAAGGAATGAGGGCAGTAGCAATGAATGACATATAAGTAAGTAAGTAAGTAAGTAAGTAAGCACTATAAGTATGAGAAAATGATAATCATACACACACATATAAATGTGTACGTACTCATATATGCACATATACAATGGAAGTATAACAGACATTTTCCTTCTTTTTTTTTTTGCAGTGCTTTGCTTTACCTCTGACTGCTTGCCTGCCTGCCTGCACATCTTAGAATATTTTGCATACTTATTTTTATTTCATTTTACTTGTTTTTTTTTTCTTTTGTTTTTTTTTTGGGTGGGATAAAAGTTTGTTTTTGTCTGCCGGAAGCATATACAATTACAAATTAAGTAAATGTTTGTGTATATTTAGATATACACACACTCATACACATACATATATATATATATACATATGCAGCTTATATTCTTGTATGTATAGTATGTGTGTCATTTGCATACTTTATTAAGTAAATTGAAAAATGTTCAATTTCAGCTTGACTAAAGTTTAATGAGAATTGCCTAAAAGTATGCAATTTGAAAAGTAAATAGATACATAAATAATCTATACACACACACACTTACACTTAAACGGGGAGAGAGTGTGTAAAGAGAAGGCATAGCCTTCTTTGCAAGTAATGGAATTTCTTATTCTAACTATTTACAATGTGCTGCTATTACACAAAAGATTCTAGTATTTACAATTTGTAAAGTTTTTCCTAAAATTTACTACTTTTATGTGTGTGTGTGTTTATGTGTGTGAGTGGAAAAAGTTTTAAATATTACATGGATCTGAAAAATCGATAATGCATTTTATAAATTATTGAAATTTCTAACTAGCACATACCAAAACTGAAAGAAAAAAAAAAAAGACAACAATAACCTTATTTCTTAACTAAAATTAAGTTTAATCTAAGTGAGTTATAAATTTTTAAAATGTGCGATTAAGCATAATTGAAGTTTTTGAATGGCCTTAGTGAAGTTGAAGTGTTCTCCAAGTTTCAGGCTGTAAATTTCTTTTATATGTATGGGTTGTATGGAATAGGAACACTTAGAAATGCGCTGAATGAAGAGTATTGTTTTTGTGAAGAGAGAAAGAGAGAGAGAGAGAGGAACTACTGTGAGAGAGTCGAAGTAAACAGAGGCCGCAGCCACGAGAGCTTTCATTTTTACTGCAATGAAATGTTATTGTTTTTCTCTTAATCTGTGCTCATCTCTCTCTTATATTTATTTACTCTCTACTAATACACATTTATTTGTTTTTTCACACATACTCGAGTAAGATCGTATATTCGTTCTCTTTGCGGATCTGAACAACAACAACAACACAAATAGTCGTTACACATTTCAGCAGTTATTTTCAAAAGGACGTACTTCCATTAAGTACAACTAAGTGTTAACATTGCTGAATATATAAGCATTCATTTGAACCCCACCTCATTCAATATAACCTCCTTTAGCCTGCACACATGCTTTCAATCGATCCGGAAATCGTAGGACTGTTCGCCGCAGAACTTCCTGATCAATTTCAGTCCAGGCTTTCTCTAATGAATTTGTCAGCGACTCCAGACTGTGGTGTTGAGATGCACAAGCCTTACTCTCTAAAATACTCCAAATAGAGTAGTCCATTGGATTCAAGTCTGGGGAGTATGGTGGCCATTCTTGAGATGTTATGAATCCAGAAAAATTGTCTTTTATCCATGTTTGCGTTAATTTTGCCATGTGGAAAGGTGCAGAATCTTGCTGGAAAGTCAAGTTTTCATTTACAAATGTATCTTGGACACAGGGAAGAACATGTTCATTTAAAATGCTCCGATAAACAACCTGGTCAATTTTAACACCCTCTTCAATGAATATTAGAGGGGTTCTGGCATAAGCGGAAATTCCAGCCCATACCATAACGGAAGCTGGCTTTTGAACTCGGCCAACAGTCCTATTTTGTTGCGATGATGATGTTAGCCACATTCGGTCATTTTGCGCATTGAAATGTTGTTCAACCGTGAAAATTTTTTCATCTGTAAACAAGATATTTTCAACATTTTTTAACACGGAGGAGCGTAGCAACGCCTTGCATCATCTTTGCAGTCGCAAATCTTTCTTTTTTTGATTTTGAAATTTATTAGATATCATTATCTTTTATATATAATAGCCCAATTCACTATGAATTGCAAATGGTCTTGCATCATTGCAAATGCAAATTTTTATTCCATATCGCATATATTGGTTGTTGTGATAGCAAAAATATTTTGCAATTGCTCTAAATCATAGTTGCATTATTTTTCTTTTACTCAATGCATCGAGCACGATATGTTCGCATATACGCAGCTGTAGTTGCATCTTTTTTTCCGCGCTTTAAGTTTTTCCTTCTGTCGATTTGAAATTTTATTAGATGTGAAAATTATAATAAATAAGTTTGATTTTTTCTGTTTAACATATTTGCTATTTACATAGATAAAAAAGTGTTGCTGTTTTACAATGCCGTGGTTTGCTATCATTATCACTACATTTTGTTTATACATTTATTGAAACCTATCATTTATATATATTTATCATTTTGTATTGTTTTTATATTTAAAAAAATATTCAATTTTAATCCAATCTAACTAACCGAATGCAAAACCTATCAAACGCCTGTGTTTGCTACGTCGACTTCTCTGCTTGTATGATATGGTCGATCTCCACACGTTTAACACCAACAAATAATTCTGCCACGAATAAATGTACACACACATTTTGTTTTCGTATGTTTCGTTTGTATGTGTGAGTAAATTTATCGAAACATAAACAAACAAACTCCGCTCGTATTTTAATTTCTCCCTCTCTTCTTCTCTTCTCTCTTCTCTTTGTTGTTTAGAGTAGCACAGTCATGCCGCAGCATGCAGTAGTGCGAGCGAGAGGGGAACTGGACGTTACAGTTATCTTACATCTTACGATACAGTTATTCTTACATTTTACACATATAAAATTTTGCCCATACCGTGAGCTAAAATGTTTACACATCAAAAATATTGACTAGCATTTTCAGCAAGCAAATTTAGCTCAGCATTCAACAGCTGATCATTTCAATCATTTAAATCAGCATTTCGTAATGATCAGCAGTTTCGTTTGATTACAGATAATTTTGCTATTTGCTGGCCGCAGTCCGCAGTCCGCAGTCCGCAATAAATCAGTATGTTTATGCATTGCTGCTTGCTTAGCTTTACATTTTAATTTACATTTGTTCCCAAGATAAATTGTCCCACTGTAGTGGTATAAATTAGTACAGAGTTTAAAAAAACTAAAGTTAATGTTGAGTCGATTGTGAAATCTTTATTATATCCGAATCGATTATCAGTTACGATGACATGTAAAAGATGATCCTGTAGCTGTAACAAGTATTAAAACATGAATATGCAATAATATATTATATAGTTTTATTTAGACTCACATTAATTTTGCCAAGACGACGTATCGAAAAGAATGATATACAATTAGTGGTATATCTAAAACGTTTTACAATGCGTTCTGATACCAAATTGAACATGAAAACTTCTATAAGAGCTGAGACAATATCGATGACACCTTTGGTTTCCCATATTAAAGCGAATGCAAGCAGGGCATGGTACATACACCATACCAATCGAAATACTAAGAGCCAAAACATTCCGATGGAGAAAATTTTATTCATCTGCTGAATAATTTGATGTAACAGCCACAAGGATTCACGTGATTGTTGGAGCAAAAGATTCGTTGAGTAACTCCAAGTGATAGTCGTTGTTAGTTTTGTATTTAAGCATTTTGTAATTGTTTGCATTGCAGCATCCAAATACAGCAATATCAAAACGTATGCCGTTGTATAGATTGCTATCAAAACCACCATATAGTAGGCACTTGTATGTAGCCATATCATCCCGACGATATCTCCCAAAGTGTATTTCTCATTAAAAAAAACATCGCACCACAGGATTTCGTAGAACATTTGTATTACTACAAAATTTATAAAATGTACTATGTGATTTATTGCAAAAAGCAAGAGTAAAATCACGTGAGATGAGCCGAAAATTTCATCGTTAAAAAATAATTTGAAGTTTATATTTTGTACTTGTTCGCGTAACTTCAAAATATTCTGGTACAATTTAAAACTTGTCTGAGAATGAAATATGCAGATGTATGAGCAGTGCAATTGAAAAACTAGAGTTAATATAAATACATTTATCAATACGACATCAAATGAGCTCATATTTCGAATACGATGAGATAAATTGAGAAGCAAATGTTCCGATAATATATACGCTGTTGGGATTATCATGAATAGTGTAACAATTGCTATATAAATGCGAAATTTCGTAGTTAGTTTTAGAATTTTAAATGAGTTTCGATTCCACAATAATCCACACACTTTCACTGGCATAAAGCAGATTGCTGCTGCTGAACAATACAAAAGAATTGTAGAGAATCGTATGAAACTATCCGGTTTCATTTTTATGGTTACGTCGCTTACTTGATGGAGATTAAATTGAATAAATATATGTATGCTTTTCCAAATTCAATAAATCGAATTTATTGAATACCTGTAAAAGCAATTTCTTTAATTGAAAATTCAGAAAACATTAACGCCTTTGTTATTGTTAATGGTATAAACACAACCAAAGCAGCCGGCCTCAGATTCAACAGCAAACACACCGAATTTTATGAATTTGTATGGGAACAAATTTCAGAGGCTAGCTGCCGCCTCAACGACGCTACATTAGATTCTATTCAAATTTTCTCAACTTCACAATGTTTTCTGTCTTGTGAGAGGGGAAACATTGCCATATTTTTCAAAAAAAAAAAAAAAAGCCAAGTGCTGCCAAGTTTTAGTACAAAAATATATTGGGAGTATGAATGTATAAACTCGTAATTGTGACTAACTTCATATCTATCATACGCGCCATTTTTTTTTTGACATTGACAGCTATTCTATCTCGAAGAGCGCCAAAAATACTATAAGAATTGATCTGTCAAATAATTTTCATAACTTTAAAAAAGTGTTTTACTATAGCTGAAAATGTCGAATTTCGTGGCAACAAAACAACATTTGCGGGAAGTTTGAATTTGCTTCTTCCATTTAAAGAAAAACGCAACTGAAGCACATCGTTTACTCACTGAAGCTTATCCTGACTGTGCTATAGACGTTAGAATGTGTCAGGTGTGGTATGCCCGTTTCAAAAGTGGTGGTGATTTTGATGTTGAAGACAGGGAACGTTCAGGCGGCCCGAAAAAGTTCGAAGATGAAGAATTGAAGGCATTACTCGAAGAAGATTCATGTCAAACGCAACAAGAACTTGCAGAATCTTTAGGAGTTGATCAATCAAACATTTCTAAACGATTAAAAGCATTGGGAATGATTCAAAAGCAAGGAAATTGGGTGCAGTACGAATTGAAGCCGAGAGACGTCGAACGACAAATTTTTCACATGTGAACTGCTGATTGAACGACAGAAAAGAAACGGTTTTCTGCATCGTATTGTGACTGGCGATGAAAAGTGGATACGTTACGATAACCCAAAGTGTAAAAAATCATGGGGACCGCCCGGACATGCATCAACATCAACATCAACGGCAAATCCGAACATCCATGGATCCAAGCTCATGCTGTGTATTTGGTGGGATATGAAAGGTGTCGTGTATTATGAGCTGTTGAAACCGAATGGCAACCGCTACCGACTACAATTGATGCGTTTGAGCCGAGCATTAAAGGATAAGAGGCCAGAATATGAGAATAGACACGACGAAGTTATTCTTCAGCACGACAATGCTCGACCGCATGTTGCAAGGCAAGTAAAAACATACTTGGAAACGCTGAAATGGGAAGTGCTACCCCACCCACCGTAATCTACAGACATTGCTCCTTCTGATTACCACTTGTTCCGATCGATGACCCATGGCCTGGCTGAACAGCACTTCCGTTCTTTCGAAGAACTCAAAAATGGGTCGATTCGTGGGTAGCCTCAAAAGATGAGGAGTTCTTAAGACGCGGAATCCGTATGCTATCAGAAAGATGGAAAAAGGTTTTGGCTAACGATGGACAATACTTTAGAGAATAAATTTATAATCACTTTTTCACAATAAATGTTCAAATTACGAAAAAAATACGAGTTTATACATTCATACTCCCAATATGTATTTTTTTCGAGTTTCCTTTTAGTTTCTTCATTCGTTTGATGATTCTAACGTTTTTGCACAAATAAACGATGTAAATAATTTTAATTTATACAACAATTTTTTCAAATTACAGAATATTGAAGTTTTCCTTTTATTTTTTGATGATTGATAACGTAAATAAAAAAAAAAAAACTGAGCTGTTAAAAAAATAATCAAATCCAACTGCTTTTGTTTTGTTTTTCTTTTACATATTCTTGACGCTAGAGGTTGACGCTCTTATTGTGTTTATTCTCTCAGAAGAAGTAAGCGGTTAGAAACCGGCTGCTTTGGTTATGTTTATAGCATAAAGGAGAAATTGTTTTCCCAACCATTTAATGTTGCTGACTGCTAGAGCGTACTTTGACACCCACGCTGCTGTCTCTCTCTTTCTTTTTTTCTTGTACTTGTTAAATTATTTATTACAATAAATAAACGTTATTGAACGAAATACTTTTTTCAATGTTAAGCCACAAATTCATGTTTTTTCGTTAATTTAAAATTTCCGGCAGTTCAACCGTTTACGTTTGCCTTCCCTCTTTCAATAATTTTTCTCCTCGCGATCTCCATCAACGATATGCAGCAGAGCGAGACAACAAGAACATTCAATTTGACATTTAGTTTAGGGATTATGCTGCCAGATGGACAAAATATAAATCTTGCAACCAATTTGGCATTTAGTTTTAGTAAAAGGCTACCAGTAGAGCAAAGTATAAATTCTGTTCCCATCAAGGCCGTTTTTAGGGGGGAGGTTCTGACCGCCACCCCCCGCCCCCCTGCGAAATGTGAAAACTTTTTCTAATTTTTGATATTGATTGCCAGTGGATGGAAAAAAGTCAGAATAAAATTATTGAACGATTTTTAAATATTTTTTACTTCAATCGGTTTCTTTCTAAAAAGTCAAATATAAAAAAATATTTGAAAAATACATACATTTGAATTGAATTGAAATCGTGCTAAGTTTGTAGCACATTATGGCCAAAAACGGTATTTTTAGATGTTTGAAACTCATTTTATCTAAAACGTGCCGTGATGGGAAGTTTTTGACCTCAGATTCGTGTTCAGCATGAAAAATTCATTCGCAAACACAAGGAACCATTTTATTCGCCAAACGCATGCAGACAGTGTTATTGGATCAGCTCCAAAGTTTTAAGGCACATTCTTAAAATGTTATTAATTTTTTAACCCATGATTGCTCAGAGCACCCCAACTCCTCATCATTGATAATGGCTTAAATTAAAAGAGAGCGAGAGAGAGAGAGAGCAGCTTCGTTGCTTATAACGTAATAGCAATCATGTCTTCCCAAGCAATAGAGTAGACTTCTTCGGATCTGAGAAACAACAATAACAAAAAAATAGCCGTTTAACAAATAACAACAAAATTGAATGTGTAAAACTTTTGACAAAAACAACACAATTAATAATAACAGTAAACTTCTCTTGAAGTCAATAACTCGTCAAGTTGAGAATCTTTTTGTGGTCTACTTTTTTTTCTTAGAGTAAAATTGTGAATAAAAAATTACTATATACAACGGCAAAAAAGCCATCAAGAGAGAGAGAGAGAGAGAGAGAGGAAGAGAGTGATATATCTAAGATCACTAGAGCAATAGGGAGTAGTAAGTAATCCATTGCTGAAATTAGAAGGAAGAAAAAGAATTCGAAATCACCAAGGAATTTGCATTTAACTTCCTCTTTTTGACTCTTGGACTTAACAAATATTTGAAAACTATAATTTTCAGTTCGAAAGCCACTCGTTTTAGATTTTTATAGCTTTTTTAAAAAGTCATAATATATAAATTATTGATTTTAGAGTAAATTTCACTGACCTAAAAAAATGTTAAATCGAATGAAATTTTTATTTTACTATACCATAGTTTATTTATTTTATTTTTCTTTATTTTTATTTGTATTTTAGCTTAATTTATGAATTTATTGCCAACATTTGCAGTTGGTTATAGGTGACGGAGCGGATAGTTTTGATTGATTTGATGGGCATTTAAAAATATGTAAAGGAAAAGAAAATAAAAAAAAAAATATAACATTTAAATTCATATCAATTTTTGACATTTTCCAATATTTTTCAAAGCAATAAATAAATGAGAAAAAAAAGCAAATATGCAAATATGTTATGAATAATTAAATTTCAATTATATAAAGGTGTATACAAGAAAAATAAAAACTTTGAAGCCTAAGGGGGGTCATTTTTTTTTTTTTTTTTAGTTTTAAACTGAAAATTTTGACATATTTTATGTTATTTTTTTTTGACAGCACACAATTCTCAATACACACAATATTAAAATTATCTTTTTGTTTTTAGAGCTCATACCTTAAAGCTTTTTTCTAAAGTTTAGTATAATTTTGTCTTAATAATAACACAAAAAAAAAAAAAAAAAACAACTAAAAAATAAAACTAATTTTCTATCTAATATTATGAAAATCGATTAAATCAACACACGAAGAGTTTGACAAAACCGCCCATTGTAAAAATATTTATTATAGCTACAAAATCAAATAAAGCGAATGGGGGAAGGGGGGGGGGGGGGGGGTAGTAAATGGGAGGCGGGCTAGCAGAGCAGCAAAAGTAGTCAACGTTCTTTGAATGACTGCTTATTTTCGGTAACAAAGCACGGACTATTACGAAATCGCAGCGGTGGCTCCATAAACAAACGAAACTGACGACGACGACGGCAACGACTTGCAATTATTTATTTATATATGTATATATTTTTGTTTTTGAAAAAGAAGAAGACGAACCTGACAAAACAATATACAAACACACAAACAAATACTTACAGATATATATAAATAAATATTTCAGTTTTGCAAAAGTTACAAAAGAAAATTCATCAGCAAGCAAAATGAGTTTTTAAAAAAAATAGAACAAAAATATTTTTTGCACGCTACATTGTCATTTAAAATAACTTAAGCCAATTCCGAAAGCTACCAACACACCGCACTTCACTTCAGTTCGCTGTCTACTTCAAGCTCCCTGCTTTCCTTAGTATTTCTCATTTTACTTCCATCAGCTTTTTGCCAAAAAAAAAAAAAAAAAGAAAAAATATTTCAATTTTTCGCTATTTCGCGCAAATATTTTAAGCTACTTTTGTTGCACAGAGAGAGAGAGAGAGAAAAAAAAAATTTGAAGAACGTAACAAAATAAATGAAATAATTTAAAAGTGTTGGTACCCTCTTGCCCTCTCCCAAAAAAAAAAGGTACACTTTGTCCAATTCCGTTTGTTCGCTCTCTACTATTACTCTCTACTACTCCTCTCTCCTTTCCTATCCCTCTCTTCCCCATGTTTCTCTCCCTTCACAATCTCTCTCTCGGCCTTTTGCACTTTGAAGTTTATGAACCGTTAGGCACTCACTCGTACTCACTCATACCTCTTCAAAACTCATAAAACCATAAACTCTCACACATACATAAATTTCATTTCTATTGATGGTAATTACTTGTGAATTTATACATTTTTCTATTATAAAATTTTTAACTCTCATTCCCCTTCTCTATTTCCTCTCTCGTAACACGTACAGTTTGTGTAAAAGGTTAGCTAAATTACAACTGTAAATTAATGATATTTCGTGTTGCTGTATGTAAATGAGGAAAAATAGCCCCCGGATTTACTTTATTGCATTTCAAAACGAAGTTGAAGATGATTTACAAAAGCGTTTTCTTGAAAAAAAAAAATCAGACCAAAAATCAGATCAAAACCCAGGCTAAAAATTAGACCGAAAATCAAATTCGACCAAAAACCAAATGAGATCAAGTTTGGACTACAGTTCAGATCAAAATTGAAATCAAACTGGAATTAAAACTTAGATCAAAACCAAATCGGATCAAATTCAGACCAGAAATCAGACCTAAACCCAGGCCAAAAATTAGACCGAAAATTTGACCAGGTCTCAGACCAAAATTCAAGCCAAATTTAGATTGAAATCCAAGCCAAAAATCAGACCAAAAACCAAATCAAAGGTCAAACTAAATTCGTACTACGGTTTATATGAAAATTTGAATCAAACTGGAACTAAAAACTTGGTTCAAAAATCAAACCAGAATTTAGATCAAAGCCTGATCAAAATTCAGACAAAACTCGGATTAAATTCAAACAGAGAATCAGATTAAATTCAAACAAAAAAACAGACCATACTCAGACAAAAATTCATATTAAAATCGTACCAAAAGCCAGACCAAAAATCAGATCAAATTTAGACCGAATTCCGATCGAAAATCAGTCAAACAATCAGACCAAAATTAGACCAAAAATTAGATTGATTTCAGACCAAATTCAGACATAAGTCCAGGCTTATATTTAGACCGAAAATCAAACCAGATCTTAGACTAAATTTCAGACAAAAGTTTGGACCAAAGTTCAGACCAAATTTAGATTAAAATTTAAGCCAAAAATCACACCAAAAACCAAATTAAAAGTAAGACCAAATTCGGACTACAGTTCAGGCTAAAATGGAAGTCAAACTGGAATTAAAACTTTTCGAATCAAATCAAAATTCAGACCAAATTCAGATAACAGTCAGACAAAACTCAGATTAAATTCAAACAAAAAACCAGACAATACTCAGAAAAAAATTCAAATCAAATTCGTAGCAAAAACCAGGTTAAAAATCGGGCTTAATTTAGACCAAATATTAGACAAAGTTCCGACCAAAAACCAGGCTAAAAATTGGATAAAATTCAGATCAAACCAAATTTCGGCCAGAGCCCAGCTAAAAATCGGTCCAAATCAAACCAAATATCAATCCAATTTTTAAAATCAGACCAAATGTAGAGCAAAAACCATGTTAAAAATCGGTCCAGAATCAGACCAAATATCAAGCCAAATTTTGACCTAAAACCTGGCTAAAAATCGGTCCAAAATAAGACCACATATCAAACCAAATTCCGACCAGAAACATCGGATCAAATCCCGACCAAAAACCTGGCTAAAAATCGGACCAGAATCGGATCAAATATCAAGCAAATTTTCAACAAAAAAACGGGCTAAAAATCAGGCCAAACGTAGAGCAAAAACCATGTTAAAAATCGGTCCAGAATCAGACCAAATATCAAGCCAAATTTTGACCTAAAACCGGGCTAAAAATCGGATCAAATTCAGGACGAAAACCGGGCTAAAAATCGGACCAAATTCAGATCAAATATCATACCAAACTCCGACCAAAAACCTGGCTAAAAATCGGTCCAAAATCAGACCAAATATCAACCTAATTTTCAAACAAAAAACGGGCTAAAAATCAGGCCAAACGTAGAGCAAAAACCATGTTGAAAATCGGTCCAGAATCAGACCAAATATCAAGCCAAATTTCGATCAAAAACCTGGCTAAAAATTGGTCCAAAATCTGACCAAATATCAAGAAAAATTTCGATCAAAAAACGGGCTAAAAATCAGGCCAAACGTAGAGCAAAAACCATGTTGAAAATCGGTCCAGAATCAGATCAAATATCACGTCAAATTTCCACCAAAAACCAGGCTAAAAATTGGACCAAATTCAGATCAAATATCAACCCAATTTTCAACCAAAAAACGGGCTAAAAATCAGACCAAATTTCTACCGAAAACTAGGCTAAAAATCAGTTCAGAATCAGACAAAATATATCACGCCAAATTTCGACCAAAAACTGGGCTAAAAATAGGATTAAACTCTGAACAAAAACGGTCTAAAAATCGGACCAAATTCAGATCAAATATCAAGCCAAATTCTGACCAAAAACTTGGCAAATAAACGGACCAGAATCGGTTCAAATATCATGCCAAATTTCGACCAAAAATCGGGCTAAAAATCAGAAAAAATTTAGATCAAATATCAAACCACCATAGCCTCCCTTTCCCTCTTGCTTTGGTTCTGCCTGAGTGCAGTTAAGTTTAGCAATGGCTTAAACATTTAATAGTTTCTAAGCAACAGCTTCTGAACATTACATTCTTCTGAGACATTCGATACACTTCGACTCTTGAAGATGTTGGCGTCTCGATATCTCGTTTTCTAATAATCTAATCTAATTTTCTCGTGATCTCATGAAGATCTAACCATAGAAATCCCACTTGTTGAGCACACCTCATCTTTTAGAGATCTCGTCTGCTAGATGCCTCGTCTTTAGCAGATCTCGTCTTGAACAAACCTCACCTTTTTGAAAATCTTGCCCCCGCCGTTGAGCATCTCATGTTCAAGAGATCTTGCCTGTTGAAAATCTCGTGTTCTGGAAAAATCGTTCATTTTTTCTTTTCGAAAGCTCAACTTGTGAACATCTTGTTTTTTGGAGATCTCGGCATGTGGACAATTCTTTTCAATTGGACATCTTGTCTTGGATCCACCATCACGGTTAGATCAAGAATCTAATGAGTTCGTTGGAGTCTACTGTTGAGACATCCTTTAGGTTATCAAAAGATGGCCTACCTAAGTAGACGGAGTCGTGTGTGATCAAATTCAAACCAAAAATTTGATAAATTTTAGATCAAAATTCATACCAAAACTTAGAGAACAAATCAATCCAACAGCTAAATAAAAAATTCTGCCCAATAATCGATTCAAAACTCAAACCAAAACTCGGATTAAAATCCGGACCACATTTAAGCCAGAATTCATACCAAATTCAGACCAGAACTGAGACTAAATTCGGACCAAAAATCAGATCAGATTGTACATCTCATATTCAGGAGATCTCGCCTGTTGAAAATCTTGTGTTCTGTGAAAATCATCTTCTGTGCATTTTATCTTTTGGAGAGCGCGAGTTGTGAAGATCTCGTTTTTTGTAGATCTCGGGAAGTGGTTACTTCTTTTTCGGAATATTTCATCTATTGGACATCTCGAGCATTCAAAATCTAAAACCTGCTGAAAATTTCGTGTTCTGTTAAAATCGGTCATCTGTGCATTTCATCTTTTCGAGAGCTCAAGTTGTGGACATCTCGTCTTCAGTAGATCTCAGCTTGTAGATAGTTCTTCGTAGGCATATCTCGACTATTGGACATGTCTTTTTAAGCAGACTTCGTCCTCTGGTAATCTGTTTTTTTGGGCATCTCGCGTTTACGAGTAATTTTTCCTTTGGAGAGCTCAACTTGTGGACATTTCGTCTTCTGAAAATTTCGGCTTGTGAACATGTATTTTTCAGCAAATCTCGTGTGTTGAACATGTCGTCTTTTTTTGAAATTCGGTTAGCTGAGCAACTCGTGCTATCGAGATCTCTCCTGCTCAAAATTTCGTGCTCTGAGAAGTTTGCTTGTTTGAGTTGGGGATATTTAGTTTTTTTTGGGCATCTCAACTTCAGCAGATTTTACATCTTCTGGAGATCTCGCTGATCATTTCGTGATTTGTAGATATTACCTGCGAGAATATTTTGAAGAAATATTCGGGAAAAATTGCCTGATGAGCATTTCTAATGCTGGAGATGTCGACTTCTGGATATCTCGTGTTGAACCGACTACGTTTACGGGAAATCTTGCCTGTTGAATATTTTGAGTTCTGGAGATTGCAACTGCTAGAGATTTCGCCTGCTGGACATCTCGTCTTCAGCAGATCTTTCAAGCTGTACATCTCGTCTTTAGCAAATCTCACCTGCTGGGCCTCTCATCTTCTTTAGCAGATCTCATCTGTTGGACATCTCCTCTTCAGCAGATCTCATCTACTGCACATCTCGACTTGGGCAGATTATGTTTTCTAGAAATCTTGCCGACTGAGTATCTCATGTTCTGGAGATCTCGTCTTCTGAAGATGTCGTCTCCTTAACATCTCGTCTTTTGGAGATTTTAACTTTAGCAGGTTTCTGCTTTTGGAGACCTTACCAGCTAGACATTTAAGGTTCTAGATGTTCCTAGGCTGTTGAGCACCTCATGTTCTGAAGATGTCAGCCGTTGAGCATCTCGTCTGCTAAACATCTCGTCTGCTAGCCATCTCGTCTTCAGTAGGTTTCTTCTATTGGGCGATTCGCCTCAGGCAGACGTTTGCTGTAAATCTCAGCTACTGAAAAACACGTGCTCTTGAGATCTGGTCTTCTCATGATGTCGTATCCTTATGAACTCGTCTTCTACAGATTTCAACTTTAGTAAACTTGAAGATCTTGCCAGCTGAACACCTTAGGTTCTGGAGGTCTCGCCTTTTGAGCTCCTCAAGTTCTTAAGATCTCAGCCCCTGAACGGCTCGTCTTCTGAACATCTCATCTTCAGCATAAATAAGGTTCATTTTCATTTTAATGGGGGAAACTTGTGTTCGGGAAATCTACGTGCCTGTCAAGCTCATCTATAAGTGTCTCCATTTTGCGAATATGTTAAACTAATTCAAGCTAATCAAAAGACAGAGTACGCTCGCTGCTATAAACTCAAATTAAACGAACCTCAAGCTCTCAAACATGATTGCAGGCGGGCAGGCAGGCAGGCAGGCAGGTTACCACCAAAACCTTGTACAACTGAGCATGATATTTTAATGAAAACTTTGGAGTGTGCTTAATTACATTTAAAGCGACTGCAAAAGAAGGTTTCTAAATAACAATTTCATTCCAACTCTCCATTAAACGCGCCGCTATTTGATATTCTATAGAGAGAAAATTAGCGTTCGTTATTTATTACCAAACACACATACACACACACGCACGCACACACATACACACTTACATACGAACACTATTCCTGCCTGACACAATCGGTCAATGTGGCAATGTATTTTACATTTAAATCTCGTCTCGTGCACTCCGCCAATGAAGCTCCATCTCCTACCACCAACGAGATATTATAGAGAACTCTTGCATGTGGAGCTGAATGATGTTTATTAGCAGCAATAGCTGGCAGAAGCCGCAGTTGAGGGGCTAGAGAGGGGGAAGATTAGAGGCTCGCTGTTAATTTATGCTTGGCGTACGTTGCGCTGTTTTCTATGTATGTATTTAAATTATGCCGCACGCTTCAACAGAGCAATATAAATAAGGGCGGGCGGTATTGCTATATATATATATATATATCTGTATATGTATTGTAGTTGAATGTGTGTGTGTGTGTGTATATGATGGATGGAGGGTCGTCGTCGTCGTCGTCGTCGCCGTTTTCAAATGGCATGCTGGAGCGTTATGTGTGCTGGCAGCCAAAGGGGCCGAGACAACAGCCGCAACCAACTTAAGTACAGAAAACGACAACTACAACAACGATGAACGCTGCATGGTGCGGTAAAATTAATTTGCTGCAGACGATGATGACGGCGACGACGATGTTGTTGACGTTGACGTTGACGACGATGGGGCGATGTTGGCGTTCTGTTTGTTGCTTTTAATGCGGCATTCATTTATTGTCGCTGTTGTTGTTGTTGTTGTTGTTGTTGGCATTGGCGTTGTTGTTACTGTTACTGTTATTATTATTATTATTATTGCTATCAAGGGAGTCGCCGCCGCCGCCGCCGCCGCCGCTTCGTGTCGTTTCGCCGTGCCGCGTTGTTGTCACGTAATTCAAATGATTTCACATTTTAGATTTTAGAGATTTTATTGATTCGAAGCGTGCAAAGATTTACGTGTGTTGCGCTTCCTTCGTGCCTATGCCGCGCTCTTAAAATATTTCACAAATATTAAATATTCAATAAATTGAACTTTTGGTTTTGTATTATCTTTGACCTTGGCAGCAAGCAGAAATTTTTTATTAATCTACACCTACGCACTCTCTACGTGTGGCGTAATGAGCTGAAACTGAAACTTTTTCGCATTTGACTTTGACTCTTTTTCAATTGCGACCCTATATAAAAATTTTAATGGCACAAATTCTTTAAGATTTATTACTTAAAGTCGATTACACTTTTTGGAGAGCAGGAAGTGTAGTGAAGTAGGCGGCATAAATATTTTAAGTTCATTTACTGTGCATAAGCGTATTCGAAATGTCATTAAAATGATAAATACTTAAGCATTTATCATATTGTAATAATAAGAAATAAATAAAGAAGGAGTAGGCGTAGTAGGCGCTCAATTTGAAGAGCCTAATATCCTGTAGCCATTTTGTTAAGTAATGCTTAAGAAGCTGTGAAAGAATTATAAACTAAGCTGATCAATTTTCATTGCCACTAATGTGAAAATCAACTTCGAAAAACTGTAAATAGCATTTACAACAACTTTGTGAGGGATAACTTTTAAAGAGAGAGAGAGAGAGGGAGAGACACCTGTGGAGAGTGTTAAGGTGGGAGCACTCTTCATCAACCGAATACTGCGCTCTCTTTTCGTTTTTTTTTTATATGAAGTTTTTACGCTCTCAATTTAAAAGAACGGAAAACTTCATATAAACTCCTTTTAAATTGAGAGCACAAAGACTTCATATAAAAAAAAAGAAAAGAGAGCGAGCGCAGTATTCGGTCGATGAACGAAAGACTTCATCCAAACTTCTCTTAAATTGAGAGCATAAAAACTTAATATATAAAAAAAGAGAGCGCAGCACTCAGTCGGTAAACGAATCACTTCATACAAAAAAAAGCATAACAACGGAATATAAAAAAAAAAACGAAAAGAGAGAGCGCCACTAAGCGGGTAAATCCGCCATTGTTCGAATGGTTATTGAGGGTTCTTCGTACTTGAGCGTCCACCAGCCGACACAAGCACAAAGTACTTTTGAACGAAAATCCCTGAGACACGTAGTTTTTTCTTTCAGATGCGATGATATATTGGTAAAAAGAATAATGTCGAGATAGTGAAAGAAGAAATTGTCTAATTCATTGAATTCTCAACAACTTAGTCAAACGGCGATCCATGTGCTGATTTTACTGGCTGAACCCCGGTTCAAAACATTGAAGTTTTATAAATCCTATCTATACAAAATATCAACGAGGTCTTAAAGCCAAAGAATTCTTGATGGTGAAATTGCCAATTTGAATTCCAAATAATCAAATTGATTTCAGAAAATGCCAATCTGAATCCGGAATAGTCAAATTGATTACGGAAAATCTCAATTTGAATTCAGAATAATCAAATTGATTTCAGAAAATGTGAATTTGAATTTTGAATAATCAAATTGATTTCAGAAAATGTCAATTTGAATTCTGAGTAGTAAAATTGATTTCATAAAATGTCAATTTGAATTCGGAATAATCAAATTGATTTCAGAAAATGTCAATATGAATTCAGAATTGTCAAATTGATTTCAGAAAATGTCAGTTTGAATTTAGAGTAGTCAAACTGATTTCCGAAAATGCCAATTTTAATTCGGAATAATCAAATTGACTTCAAAAAATGTCAATTTGAATTAAGAATAATCAAATTGATTTCAGAAAATGTCAATTTGAATTCAGTATAATAAAATTGATTTCAGAAATTGTGAATTTGAATTAAGAATAGTAAAATTGATTTCAGAAAATGCCAATTTTAATTCGGAATAATCAAATTGATTTCATAAAATGTCAATATGAATTCAGAATAGTCAAATTGATTTCAGAAAATGTCAGTTTGAATTCAGAGTAGTCAAATTGATTTCCGAAAATGCCAATTTTAATTCGGAATAATCAAATTGACTTCAAAGAATGTCAATTTGAATTAAGAATAATCAAATTTATTTCAGAAAATGTCAATTTGAATATTAAGAAAATTCAACTTGATTTCAGAAAATGTCAATTAAAATTCAGTATAATAAAATTGATTTTAGAAAATGTCAATTTGAATTCTGAATAGTAAAATTGATTTCAGAAAATGTCAATATGAATTCAGAATAGTCAAATTGATTTCAGAAAATATCAGTTTGAATTCAGTATAATAAAATTGATTTCAGAAAATGTGAATTTGAATATTAAATTCTGAATAGTAAAATTGATTTCATAAAATGTCAGTTTGAATTTAAAATAGTCAAATTGATTTCAGAAATTGCCAATTTGAATTCCAAATAGTAAAATTGATTTCAGAAAATGTGAGTTTGAATTCGAAATAATCAAATTGATTTCAGAAAATGTGAATTTGAATTCGGAATAATCAAATTAATTTCTGAATAGTCAAATTGATTTCAGAAATTGCCAATTTGAATTCCAAGTAGTAAAATTGATTTCAGAAAATGTGAGTTTGAATTTTGAACAATCAAATTGATTTCAGAAAATGTCAATTTGAATTCGAAATAATCAAATTGATTTCAGAAAATCTCAATATGAATTCAGAATAGTCAAATTGATTTCAGAAAATCTCAATTTGAATTCAGAATAATCAAATTGATTCCAATAAATGTCAATTTGAATTCAGAATAGTCAAATTGATTTCCGAAAATGCCAATTTTAATTCGGAATAATCAAATTGACTTCAAAAAATGTCAATTTGAGTTAAGAATAATCAAATTGATTTCAGAAAATGTCAATATGAATTCAGAATAGTCAAATTGATTTCAGAAAATCTCAATTTGAATTCAGAATAATCAAATTGATTTCAGAAAATGTCAATATGAATTCTGAATAGTCAAATTGATTTCAGAAAATGTGAATTTGAATTTTGAATAATCAAATTTATTTCAGAAAATGCGAATTTGAATTCGGAATAATCAAATTGATTTCAAAATAGTCAAATTGATTTCAGAAATTGCCAATTTGAATTCAGTATAATAAAATTGATTTCAGAAAATGTCAATTTGAATTCAGTATAATAAAATTGATTTCAGAAAATGTCAATTTGAATTCAGTATAATAAAATTGATTTCAGAAAATGTGAATTTGAATTAAGAATAGTAAAATTGATTTCAGAAAATGCCAATTTTAATTCGGAATAATCAAATTGATTTCAGAAAATGTCAATTTGAATTCTGAATAGTAAAATTGATTTCATAAAATGTCAATATGAATTCAGAATAGTCAAATTGATTTCAGAAAATGTCAGTTTGAATTCAGAGTAGTCAAATTGATTTCAGGAAATGTCAATTTGAATTAAAAATAGTCAAATTGATTTCAGAAAACGTCAATTTTAATTCAGAATATTTAAATTGATTTCAGAAATTTTCAATTTGAATTCAAAAAGTCTAATTGATTTCCGAAACCATCAATTAGCATTCAGAGGAGTCAATCTAACTTCAGAAAGCATCAGTTTGAATGCAAAATAGTCAATCCCTTAACTTATCCTACCCTACCCTTGCACTTTGCTAGTCTATAACTTTTTCTTCTGCCAAAAAATCTCTTCTAATTAATAAAAAAAACTTTAAATTAAACCACAAAAATCGAAATAATTTGATGATAATCTCAAATTAAATTCAGCACAAATCTCAACTAAAAATCATGTAAAAAATTTCCGTTCCATTTTGCGGGTATGTCCTAATAAAATTCAAATTGTTGGGTACTAATTATGCAATTAAAACTAACCGAATAAACATGTGTTGCCAAAACAGAAATTTTTATAGCCGCAACTTTTTTTTCAAGTTTTTATTTCTTTGCTTGCTTGCTTGATGGTAGTTTCTAGCTATGATATAAAAAAACACAGAAATTTTAGAAATTGCTAGCCAACACGAAAGTAATTACACACACAAAAGCGATAAGACAATAACCAACCAACGACCTTTACAAAAAACGGGGGAAAAAGAATATGGTAAAATAGAAAGGAAACGTATAAAAATACATATAGGTAAAAAATAAAAATGAAGTAGCTGAAAAACCTAGTGAACCAAATACAAGAAAAAAAAAGAAATTAAGTTAAATTGAAGTCACCTTGCCAAAAAATCAAGTAGCAAAAAACATTATAAAAAAAAAGCATATAAAATTTTGTGTTCAGCCAAAAATTTCTTATGGAAAGATATGAAAATTTTCAAAAAAAAAAGAAAGAGAAAAAATTATAATAAACAAAAGAAGAAAAAAAAAAAACTCAAGTTACACAAGTGGAAACCAACAAGAGCAACAAAAACAAAAACAGTGAGGGAGAGAGTGGGAGAGAGAAAAATTACCACAACAATAAATTTAATGCCCACAAAATGACCTTTTTAGAAACATATTAAATAACCAACCACTTGCAAGGGAACACAAGAAAAAACAAAAGCAGTAGAAACCCTCATCACCCTCATCATAGTCATCAAAAAATAATAACAACAAAAACAACATAAGCCTTGGCGTTGCCACAAAGAACAATAATGAGCATAAGAAACCAACAGAAAAGGATATGCTGCTTCAGTTTCTTCTTCTTCTTTCTCTGTATATGTGTGTAAGTATGTGCGTGTATGTGTTTTTGTGTTTTAAACACAATTATCGTAATTAATAGCAAAAACATATTTAAGATTAATTAAGGTCAAAACCAAAAAACACGCACTAATACACAAATACATCTCAACACATACACACAAACACATCTATAGATTCATATATAGAGTTGCACCTATAAAGTACAGATTTGAAAATTTTGTTGTGTAGAATATTTTTAGGCGCTTGTGTAAAAAAAAAAAAAAAAAACACATGCCTTTGTATGTAGACACTTTGGCATAGATTAAAGAACCAAAGTAAAATAACATAAATACAAATAACTTATTTATGTTAGAGTATTTAAGCAAATAATAATAATAATAGCAAATGGAAAAGGGCAACAAAAACAAATACAGAATAATAACAACGACAAAAACAATAAAAACCGGAAAACAATAACATATCTAATGCTTCCATCAAAGCATAAAATTCCATGTGAACCTTTATCAAAAGCATTTCTTTGAGTAGGGACACGTTGGCTGGTTTGAGTTTGCCATTTTGTAGTTATGCCCTAAAACCTTGAAATGATTTTGGTAAAGGTTTAGAAATTTATAGAAGAAATTATGGAGAGGCAACAACTTTGAACCTAGACACTAGTGGATCCAGAGAATGTCGAACGAAGGGGTTTTAATTGTTTATTTTCCTTCAAGAAGGTCGAATGTTATTGACAGAAATTTTTGTCGGGAAATCTTTCTTAGGCCTGCAACTGCACTTAAGTAAATCACAATCCAAGACAACGAAGAAAAAATTATTTATGTCTCTTCCGGACGATTTCGAGAAATTCGATTAAAGGAAAAGATAAAACTTTCTTTTCTAACTTCTAGCTCTCATCAAATGCTGAGCAAAGGTAAGAAACGTTTTATATAGATGATTCTATTAGGTTCTGGATTTTTAACCTTTGCACCTCGAAAAAAAAAAAATAAAAAAAAAATTTGTGGAAAGTCTAAACCAGAGGTGCCTATGGTATACGCATTTGGTGCATATTTGTTTTTGTAACACTTAGACATAGGCTGAGTATTTCACATCTCTCTTCTTTGCCTATACCAAAGTGTTAAACAACAACACTTGGTCTTTAACGTAGATTTTGTTGTTGTCTAACGTATGAGTTTTTAATAGTAAAGTTTATATGTATTGGTGTTTACACTTCCATAAGAAACTTTTGGGCACCTCTGATCTAAACTAAAAAAATAACGAAAAACTTTCGGAACTCCACGAGAAAGAGAGAGACAGAACGTTTGTTCAGAGTGCTGATGTACTACAAAACCACATTTTCACACAACAGTAAAAAGGTTATAAATAAGTAATGGCTGCCCACACATGTACAAATGATCGGTGAGCACTTTTTCTATGGAAATGAACATTGTATGTGCGAAAATTATTATGCTCTTTGTTTACTCTTTCGTTTACATTGAATTAAATGGACGAAAGAAAAGAGAGGCTAATTCGTATACTCATCTCTGAGTATGAGTTGAGTGCGAAAGAGTATAAGAAATTTCACATGGATAAAGCTCATTTCCATAGAAAAAAAACTGAGTTAAAATTTGCATGTATAGGTTGCCATTACTGCCCATTTGCTCAAATAGTGAGTACACTTCAAAAGAGCAATAAACGAGACCTCAATAAATTCGTTCTCTTTTTGAACCTGAGAAATAACAATAACAAATATAATAGTCTAACAAGTACTAAAACAAAAAGTGTAGACTTTTACAAAAACAACATAACTAAAAATAACTGTAGGCTTCTTTTGATACCGAACACTCGGTAAGTTGAGACTTCTTTTGATTTGTTAATTTTGTTGTTGTGTTTGCGGTTCGGAATATGTATGTGTAAATATACATATATTTAGTGAAGAAAATTCAATAATAACGAAACAAAGAGAGGAGAATAATGGAAGAGCAAATGAATTCTACTGAACTTTCCTTTTTAAAAATCGAGAGAGATAGAGCGAGAGAGTGGGAGTACTGCTCGTGTTCGTAATCATGTTTTCATTTATTACACATTTTGGATGTTAAAATGGAAAAGGCGTAAAAAATGCAAGGCCTCCATTGCTCGCTTTGGAGCGCTCAATGATTACTCGTATGACACCTCCTTAGTCCTGACTTAGAAGGAGCAAAAAATTCATTTTTTTATCACCTAAATCGATAGATATACTATTCAAGCACATATGTTTAAAAAGCTACAGAGGCCAATTCTAAATATTTTTAAAACTACGAAGCATCAACGGTTAATTTCGCTCAGATTCTTAGTGCAATTGAAAACTTTGAAGTGCGTTTTCTCCAGTTTTTGACGAATTTTCTAAATTCGAGGGCGTGATAGCTTAAAACTAAACGATTAATTAAATCGAACCAACGTTTTTTTTCTTCAATATTAAATTCTATTCTAAGTGAACGAAAAAAGTTGGTCAAAAAGTCTATTTGAATAATTTTTACAGAACCTTAAGTGTTTGCGACAACATGCTCATGAAAAAGACTAATAAATCTGTTGTAATTTTTTATTTCAGTCAAAAAAATCTGTATATAGTTTGATTGTAGTACACAAAAATATACCTTGAAGTTCAATGGGCTCATTTCTTTTTTCCCTTCTAAAAATTTCACGAAAAACAGGCTTCTTGTTAACCTTCTAATTCCAGACAGAGGGTGTCAATTTCAACTGGGTGGTTTATAAATTTAATTCGCAACATAAGATACTGGAATCAAAGTTTTGTATACTATATACTAGTATAATGTTGTTGTAATTTCAGATCATAATACTTCAATTTGTAAGTTCTCCATCCCATCTCTCTGAAACCCGATGTGACAACCACCTTTACTGATACGAAATTACTACAACAACAAAAACCACATGCAAAAAAATGAGTGTGAATAAGAACAGAAGAGAAGACTCTCATTACTTTTGTATGCTATGGTGTTGCTGTTGTTGTAATTTTAGTATACAATAAATATTTCGGTTTTAGTAATTTGTGAACCCGTAACTCAATGAAGTCCAATAATAAGCTCATTGGTTAATACAAACGATTTTATTGTTGTAATTTTATATCATGAACCTTCTATTTTAAATCTCTTCATTCTATCTCTCTGAAAACCGATGGCAAGCACCCTCACTGATACAAAATAACTACAATAACAAAAACGACATGTGAAAAAAAATGAGTATGACTTCATAAATTCGATTGAATAAAAGCAGGAGAGAGGACTCTCATAAGTTTTGAAAGTTATAATGTTGCTGTTGTTGTAATTTTAGCATACAATACTTCGGGTCTATTGAACTTAATGAAGTCCAATAACGACCTCTACGATTAATACAAAACAACAATATGTATAGGAAATGAGTATACATATAAGAGCTTGCAATTAAAAAGAAAAAGAGAGGCTCTCAACAATATGTTTGTGTGCTCCATAATTATGCATATTGTTGTTGTTGTCATTTTACCGTAGGCCTTGTTTATACAATATTATGTAGTGCCTTTCTTAAAATTTGTTATTGGTTTCCTCTCTCTTCTCTTCATAATATAATTTATTCACTCTCAGAGTATAGTACTCAAACTGGATAGTCAAACAACTACAAATTTAACAGAAAAAAAAATAACGGCTTATGATATACACACAACAACAATTCAATGCAAATTATATATTTACTATATGTTAGTAAGCCAGAATTGCTTAAGTCGACTTATTTTTCGTCGATTTTTTTTTTTAATAGTTTTATAATATTTTAGATTCTAACAGAAACGAAACGGTATATCTATAATAATTCGGTATAAATATTTGTTTTCTTTATTGTAATAGGATAATACCCCGTGTAGTTGGTGATTAAAATTGTTCTTCGTATAGGGATTAAATCATTTGAGTTTCTATATTTTTGGCGAAATAATCGCCTATATTTTCTGAATTATATGCTATTGTTTTTCCTATTTTTTGGTTCTTTTTACCGAAAAATATTGCATTTGCAACACTTAACAATATGATTAAGTTCTGAGATTGAAGTGATGGTTCTAATACTTTGATTTTATTGTCTGAAAACCTTTTCTGACTGTCGAAAACTTTCAACCGAAACTAAAATCATTGAAATCTGTTGAGTAATTTAGAAACAGTTCGAAATCGGCTGTACGGAGGAGGCAACCTTGTTTGCTATAAGCACAAACTGAAGTCTGCTGTAGCGATAACGTTAAGGATAAGAAAAGCAAACATGTACTCCCCCCCCCCCCCCCAAAAAAAAAGAGGAAAAACTCTTTATACAAATGTATGTAAATATACGCTAAAATATATTTGTGGTTACTCTGCCATAATCCTCAAACTCATTGTCATTCGTTGTGTTCGTCGTCGTCAACATTTCATCAACATTAAAACTAAAGTAGAAAGTCAAATAGCGAAAAAGGTTAAAAAGCATAAACAAACAAACAAAAAAAAAAACAAAAATCTAACGCCTCGCCAGAGTAGAAACAAACATGAAGCTGCATTTTCTACATACAATTAAATAGCTACAAAATTTTTGGTGGCGCACTGACGGCTCTAAGAGAGGGTGGCGATGCGATAGCATAGCGTTGATATTGTGGTTGTGAGGAGCTTTTCTGTGATATCAGCTAGCTGAGTGAACGTTGAGCATAGCTGGTGTTGGTGGTAATTTATATGTTTATTCATAAAGTAGAATATTTTGTTTGCACAATTATACATCCCAAAAAAAAAGAAACAAAACGTACACATAAATAAAAGTGCAAAAACAGACAATGACAGCGGCAACTAAGCAGGAACAAAAACAACAAACAAACAAAACATTAGAAGTATAACTTACCACGAACATCACATTTAAATAAGGAAAATATGGAAAAACTTGTTATTATAAAAGACACGAAAAAGTAAACCCGTCAAAAGCATTTTAGATGATTATGCTTTGATAAGTAGTAGAAGAAATACACTTAGAGAAAAATATTATAGTTGCGTTTAAAATACTCAAAACTCAGTCACACTAAACATACGATGGATTGTGCTTGTGTCAAAATATTTCACTTCCGATAAGTAACTCGCGAATACACCCGATTTCTATGCCTGTTGAATGAGAACTGAACTCAATCAACGATATTCGTATCGACGAGCTACATTGTAGTGTAGAAAATAACGGGACGGGATCTTTCTCATGACTACAGTATATATTTTTATCAAGGGTTAGATTAAGTGAGTAAATAATTGCTCAAAACACACGGGTCCATTGAGTCTATCTTTGAGAAATTCTAGCTAAGAAAACTCTTATGCAGAACTTACAACAACAATATGGAGACATAAAACAAATGAGAGTTATTTCTTTTGTTATTTGATTGAATTTGAAAACTCACGTCCAGGTGAGCTAATGAAAGTGCTGCCCTCTCTTTTGCTTTGTTTATTCGAATTTATTGCCTTGCTTGTGGTTTTTTGTTGTTGTAATTTTCATTTTGATTAACGAAGTTCTAGGCATGACAGAATAATAGAGCTTAACTGCCAAACTATGAGGTGAAAGCGCTGAGCATATTGGTTTCTGTATAAATTGAAAGCACGAAACACACAAACACACACACACACACATGTTATACACACAATACTTATGATTTTTGATTTGAGAGAAGAGTTCAGAAAGAAAAAACGAGTGCGCCATGTTGGATGCCATGATTCTAGTAGGACAATTCGAAGAGATTAAGTATCATAGCAAAATTTACAACAACAATGTTACTCATTCGAATTTGCAAATGGCTTCATTTCGATTTTTGTTGTTATTGTTATTAAGATTTCTGGTTCGTAGACTTTGAGAAATGAAGTGTTATTTGTGAAAATTGCAACAACAATTTTATAACATACAAAATTAATGAGAGCGGTGTGTTCTGACTTTACACAGTTTAATACATGAACGAACTTTCATTTTTTTTTTGCATGTGATTTTTGTTGTAATATTGTATTAAGAGAGAGTAATCGTTGTTCGAGTTCAACGAAGATCGTGAAAGAGAGCTCTTTAAACTGAAGTATCAATAGATAATACAGCAACAATGGAACATAACATATACATATAACATATAAATATATAAAAATCTAGAATGATTTGCAGATAGGCTGATCTTTTGTCTCATTCATTTGAAATTTTGAACTGAATCTCATTGGTTTTGTAACTGATGTTTTGTTGTTTTACTTTTCGTGTTACTCAAGATGCTCGCCGCAGGTCTCAAAAGAGTTCGAGAGTTTGAAAAAAATAAGTATGGCAAAATTTACAACAACAATATTACTTAATTGAATTCATAAACTCATAATCAGAATTCAGTAAATGATTTCATTTAGATTTTTGTTGTTATTGTTGTTATTTCATCGGGTTCGGAAACTTTAAAAAATTAAGTGTTATATGCTAAAGTTACAACAACAACTTTATAGTATACAAAACTAATGAGAACCAAGTTTCTGCCTTTAAGCAAATTAATATATGAACTCACCCTCCTTTTTTTTGCATTTGATTTTTGTTGTAATATTGTGTCAAAGAAACGTGATCGTTCATCAAAGTTCATGATGGAGATCCCTTTGAAATGAACTATCAAGAGCTTAAACTACAACAACAATGTAAAGTAACATATACAAAAAAAAGTAGAATGCTTTCTTCCAAGGTGAATTTATATAAGGTGGTAGCAGCAGTACAACAAGTTAACCACGGCAACAACAACTGGGCGTTGTTGTTGCGGCGATAATGGCTGAGCAGTCTGAATGTCAAAATCAGCTGACAAAAGCAGTAGTACGTACAACACAAAAACGACAATGCATCTTTGTTGTTGCGGCCATTATGGCGGTCGAAAAAAAGTAAACAAACAATCAAAACGTAAACAAACTTTTGACAACCAGACTTCCTCACCACGAAAAAAAATGGCGTCATAAAAAGGAAGAAGAAGAATGAGTTACTGGTAACTTCACCTTATATAAATTCACCTTGCTTTCTTCTATTGTTTGCTCGTCGCCGATTTCGAAAGAGTTTGAGAGTTTAAAAAAAAGTGTATGGCAAAATTTACAACAACAATATTACTCAATTGAATTCAGCAAATGATTTCATTTCGGTTCTTGTTGTTGTAATTTTCGTATCAATGCTCGTCATTGGCCTTCATCGAGGTTTTGTGTTCGAGGCTTTTACAAACGAATTAATGTGTGTTAAATTAACAACAACAAAAACATTATGCCATACAAAGAAAAATTAACATTTTCTCAATTGAATTCTCATGATCTTATTTCTTACTCAAGTAGTTTTTTGTTGTTGTTGTAATTACTTTCATATCAATCAATTTGTTCAACGTGCAAAATAAAGTCCCTGGCTCTCTACTCTTTATAATTACTAAGTGCCTTAACATTAAAAAAAAAAAATAAATAACAAACGCGCTTGTTGCTGTTTCATGAACTTAAATTTTAGATATACTAAACTTCAGTCACTTAAACTACAATTGAAATAATAATTGAAGAAATAAGTTCAGTTCAACAGAATACATATTCAAAAGTTTAGATCTAATTTGAAAACACTCTTGATAACCTAAAAACTTAATGAGCTGCTTACTATGCACCCCTCTCACTTAATTTTTCCAAATCACTATATGCAAGAATCTCCAAAAAGTATGCTATGAAAAACTTATAGTTTTTATACAAGAGTTAAAAAGTTTCACTAAAAATAGGGAGAGCACATTTTCTAACAAAGAGAGTGAGAGAGAAAGAGAAAGAAACTATGGAATGGTGAGGGGAGAAATGAGCAAAACAAAATTTTTCCTTGATTTTAGAATAGAGCATAATAACAACAACAACAAAAACAACTGCTTGCTAATTGTGTGTACGTTTTGTGTGTGTGTGTGTTGTTGTTGTTTTTATTAACACGAAAACATTAATGAGCTAAAACATATACACACACATACACAATTTCATTATGAACCAAAAAAGAGCAACATTTTCCAAAATCTGCAGGTTAAAATGTAATGTAACATTTCATTTCAACTAACTAACTATGTTTGTAGTAGTAGTAGTAGTAGAAAAATCGCAGCATAGCCATAGAACAGAGAATAGAATCACAGCTCGTAAACAAAATTTGAAAATAAATGAGTTGGATTTAGATACACTGTAAGCAAAAATATAAGCTATTTCATTCATTATACTTGATGATATGCCACACGCGGACAACGATGAATGTATCCACTAAGTAATAAGGATATGCGAGTAGAGCTATACGGAGGAGTGTGTGAGAGAGAGGTAGAGCGAGAGAGATGAGAAAAATGGGGTTAAAATAATTTAAAGCATACACGCAGATGCTGTTTTTGTTACTACAGAATAGGAAGAATAAACCGACAAAAGGATCTCTATACGTTCTAGTTAAATACACAAACAAAGAAATGAAACAAAAAATATTTCAAGTAGCATGTAACTTAAAACAAAAAACAGCAGCAACAACAACAACAATCAAGTTTTTCACAACAACTGCGACTGATGGTTTTAAAACTAATTGTTGTTGTTGTTAATGGTTTTTGTTTCGAGTTAAGTTGAGTTGAATGTGAGTGGTGAGAAGCAGCGCCCGTTTGAGAGTTGATGTTGTGATTAAATAAAAGCACAACAACAACAACAGCAGAAAAAAGACAATGCATTTGTCCGCCATTTCATTTGTTTGTTTAGCACAGAGAGAGAGAGTAAGAGAGTAAGAGAGGGAATGTAAGTGAGCAAAAACTGTAAACTTGTTTTGTTTTTTCCTATGTGACTGCGTCAACGCCATCATGTTGGTTGTTGTTGGCTCCCACAATGCACTCTTCTACTCCTAATACATACTCTACGCTCTAGATTAGAGATATGAATTGGAGTAAATTGTATTTACTTTAGTGTAAAATTACACTATACAGCACGAATAAAATCTATGAGTTTTTCTAGAGTTGTTTTCAATGCTGATCACGGTAAAATTTTTTGTTTGGGTATGTATCGGTGATATGTATCGATGATTTTATAATTTTTTAAAAAATGGAAATTGAAAATTGTTTTTTTTTTGAATTTCTTGTGTTTTTACAAGGTTTTCAAGACAATTTTGAAAAAGTGTTTTTTTTTTCGATCTAAAAGTTATAAGGGGAGATCATAGAAAATATATATTTTTTTCGTTTCCTTATCGTCGCCTGAGAATTGATTTGGCGTATAGGCATACGAATACTTATACACATAAGTCAAATCCATTCTCAGGCAACGTTATGCTTTCTAAACGCTTTTTTAGTTTTTACAACGTTTTCAAGAAAAAAAGTCGATCTAAATTTTTAAAAAAATTCGTAAGGGGGGAAGGGGAACATATGGAAATTTATTTTTTTTTTCAATTTTTTATGTTATCAACACGTTTTACTAGTTTTTAAAACATTTTTAACAGAAATTTTTAAAAAATTTCTAAGGGGGGAGGGAGGGGCCAACATTGAAAAACATTTTTTTCCCAATTTTTTATGTGTTCTACACGTTTTTTGAGTTTTTACAACGTTTTCAAGAAAAACAAATTTTCAAAACACTATTAAAAAAAAAAAAAACGATTTTTTTGATATTCCTCTTGTTCATTCCAAGCCTAATAATTTTAATAAAAAAACTTATTTTATTCACTCTTTAATTTTTTATTTGAAGAATAAATTAATTGAAATGAATATTTTCCAAAATCATAGATTCTAATATTATTTTTTTAAGTTTTTTTTGTTATTTTATTTATTTTTTTTTGCTTGTTTTGAATATCCACAGTCTCTCGAATGAGAGTCCACCAATATTCAGGTAACATATTGATGAAACTCTTTCTTTTACACTGTTGTTCCATGTTAGAAATCTCCTGGTGACATTTTTACCCTGTTCGTCGGAATTTTTTTTAAGGTTTTCAGTAAAAATCTATATGTGATTGTGCAACAACAAAACAAAGATTTTTAGTGACATTAACACTCTTAATTCTACAAAAACTCATTAAGAATTTATTGAAAAATTTTAGTCGAAAAAGAAAATTGTTTTGTTCAAAACGTTGCAAAAACTCATAAAACATGTGGAAAATACAAAAAATAAAAACAAAATCGATAAAAATATTTTTTCCCCTTATAAATTCTTAGGTCGAAAAATAAAATTTTTTTTTTTTAATTTTTTTGTTTAAATTTTCTTTTTAATTTTCTTTTAAAATTTTTTTTTAAATTTTTTTTTTAAATTTTTTTTTAAATTTTTTTTTTTTTGAAAATGTTATAAAAACTCATAAAACGTGTTTTCTACATGTATCCCCCTGCCCCCCTTATGAATTTTTTGAAAAACTAAGGTGGAAAAACACAAAAAAAATCAAAAAAAAAAACATTTTTTCCCCTTATGAAAAATAAAATTATGTTAAAAATTTTTCTTTTTTTTTATTGGAAACCATTTTTTTTTTAAATTATAAGATTATCTATATCATAAAAGTTCGACCTGACCCGAAAAAGATTTTTGTAGATTTGTGATCAGCATCAAAAACAACCCCAGAAAAACCATATGAAAACTCAGAACTTTTTTTAGACTTATTTGGTTGTACAGTGTATGTATCTACTGCTTTTACTTACGCACATTTTCTGCATTAAATTACACCAATATTTAATTTTTCAACTATAGCTTATTAGTTAAACACAAACTGCAGCGTATAAGTGCAAGCATTGTTGACCGACTTGAACTCTTTTTGACTACTCTCAGAGTGGACTTCACTCTCAGAACTTCACTCTCACATTCACACTCTCATTGTTACTCCACCCACTTGCTTAACATTTAACATCCGCCATTTTAGTTAGTGCTCTCATTTAAACTTTAATATTTTTCTATTCTAACAACAACAATATGAACAAAACAAAAAAAAAACAAATACATTTTGTTAGTTAAATGAAACTGACATTTTGTTGTTTTTGCTTGTTGTTTTTTTGATGTTTTTTACTATTGTTTTTTATTTGCCACTGCTGTTGCTGCTGCTGCTGGTAACTTGAAAGGGATTTACAAAATAACCTACAATATTTCATTTTAAGTACACTTAACTATGAGAAAAAGCGCAGAGATAAATGGCACAATACAAAAAAACAACAACAACAACAACAAAAAAAACAAAAAAGAAAAAGGCAGAGGAAAAGGTAGACCCTAGGAGAGCGAGAGGCAGAGAAAGAAGATGAGCCAACATCACAACAAAAAGTACCGGAAGAGAGAGAGAGAGAGTAGGAGAGAGAAAGGCAACAAAAACAAATAACCAGCATCAGTTGAGGAGAAGAAGTGATTTGTTTTTGCCTTGCTTTGTTTGCAATTAGCAAAACTTGACTACACAAAACAAAAACAAAAACAGCAAGAACAAAAAAGAGTAACTTAAAATATTAAATGCACAAGTAAAAACAACAACATTTTAAAATTAAAATCTTTTTCCATTTCCTTTTTAAAGCCGAAATGCAATAAATTTTTAAATAATAGCCCAGATTTTCTTTTTTAACCAAAAAAAAAAAACGCAAAAAAAAAATGGAAAGAAATAAACAAAAAGTATTCACAAAAAAAGAAAAAGAAAAACTCTTGAAAAAGGTGAAAACGCTCAAAATCAATTAGGTTTCATTTGCTTAAGCTTTAGGGAGCCAGCAAAGTACACGACGATGAAAGGCAGAGACAAACGACGCAGCAGTCAAGTCATTTATTTTTCTTCTTCTTCTTTTTTTTTTTACATACATTTTACATAATTTCATGAGCCTTAATGAAAATTCAATAAGCCTTAACTTAAAACGTTTCCTACTTTCGTCCTTCGCTCGCTTCAGCTGCTTCTGTTTCTTCTTCTTCGCTTGCCTTTGCTTCCTTTTAAATTTTCACATGTTTTCGTTATTCATGCACACGAGGAGAGTAGGAAAGTATGAGAAAATGTATGCATAAAAGCAGCAGGTAAGTTATAGAGATGCAAGTAAGTGAGTGAAACGTTAAAGTACACTACAAAAAAAAAATCATCATCATTATCGTTTTGTTGACTTTGAACTTATGTTTGATAATATGAAATTAAAAGTATGCAATTAATTTGATACTTATACTAACGGAAAAATTAACAATACAAAATGAAGGAGCACGAGCGCGAAAATTTAATTAGTGGGAAATTATTATAGAAATGGGAGTCAAAGAAAGAGAGAGAGAGAGAGAGAGAGATTGTGTGAAGCAGCAACTTCAGCTTTGACGAAACGGCGGTTGAAGGAGAGCGGTGGTTTTGGCTCTCCGTTCTCTTCTTTGTTTGTTTTTTTTTTTTTTGCCAAGAGTAAAATAAAGATCTGGCATTGTGTGAGAAACCGTTTTCAGAATGAATTGAGAACTAAAAATTGAGTTATGTAAATTGAGCACTGATACAAAAATTACCAACAACAAAAACTTGCAAGAAAAATGTGTGAGTGCAGCAGAGAGTTTACTCATATCATTTGAATGTTATGTTTTTGTTGTAAATTCAGCATATAGTACACCCGATCACAACCATCTTGATGATAAATACGAGAAATACAACAACAACAATGGCAAAACTGTATATTATTATTAAGTTATGGATGCATATCTCCGTTTTCTTTCGACTTTTTAGTTTCTCTCAGATTCTCTTTGAAATAACAGAATTTTTATGCTTATTTTATTTATTGAGAGAGAAAGTACCATCATGTGAGAGCGAGAGACAGAAAAGAGTTTAAGGCAGTAGTGGCTGGCTCAGGCAAGAATGATAGAATAGTACAAGATTGCGCAAATAAGTTGATCAAAATTGGCTCTGTCTGTGCATGTCGTTACAAGCAATGGAAATTACATACATTTTATACGTGAAAAAATGTAAATTTCGTATGGCAATTGACAAATTGAAAAGTTTTTCATACACAGTTAATAAGGCCTTAGACTGATTTCGTGTACCAATTTTTTTATGAAATTACTATTTCATAGACGGATTAAATATAGCACCTTGAATAATTACTTATGATTTTATTTTATTAAGAATAAGGCAAAATATTTACACATTATTTGTAGGGACAGGATATGATTGCTTATAGTTTTACCCGGTGTAAATCGGAACATGTTGCTAATTCGGAACGATTCTAAAAGATCATTTTGTTCTTAGTATGCTGTCTCAAATGGTGCTTATTTTTACCAAACTATAGCATAATATTTAGTAAACACAATAACAATAAATTATTTAAAAATACTTACCAGCACAAAAGTTATAATTCCTAGAAAATTTGCGATTTTTTTATTTGATTTTCTAACACTTTTTAGGAAAATATGCCCCCTCTTTCTTCTTTCACTCACTACTATTTAATTTTAAATAAATGAAATAAATGTTTCATACCACTAGAAACGGAAAATAATTAATTTCTTTCGTTTCGAAAAAAACAGAAGCAATTATAAAAAATATCCAAGAAAAATTATCAGCAAAATAAAATTGTTCCAACTTATATACAGCGATCTAAATTACCCGCACTTACGTTATACTCCAACACACGAACTCAACTCAACTAAATCAACAAATCGAAAAAAATCCAAAAAATCTTGCGAAATTGTCGGCATCAAGAGAAATTTACTGTTAATTGGTCGCATTGTTATTGTAAAAATCTACAAGTTCCGTTTTTTTTTTTTTGTTATTCGTTAGACGATTATATTTGTTGTTGTTGTTTCTCAGGTTTGAAAAGAGAACGAAACGAATTTATCGAAGTCTCATTTATTGCTCTTTTTGAAGTAATGAAATCATTACTCTCTTGAAGAGAGCTCTCACTATTGTGAAGAGTAGCGCTCTCACAAACTCACACATGCACACACAAATGAATTGAATTAAGTTTGTATGTGTTTTTTTTTTTTCTTTCTCTCTCTCTCTCTTCCTCTTTCTAGTGGATAATACTGTGTTGGATGTACCATAGTAAAATGAGCAAGTTGACTAAATAGGTGGATTAGTATTAAAGTACTCCAGATTGTCAAAAAAAAAGTCATCGACAAAGTTGAAGAAAAATGTATTTCATATCCAAAGTGCTATAAATTTTCTGGCAATCATTTTTTGAGAATCATTTGATATTAAAATCAAGTGAATCTCAAATATTTCATTCATTTAAAGAGGGGATAATTCGGCTTAGCATACATCATTATTTTACTATGGGATTGAGTTAGATTCTTCTCTTTCTCTCTCTCTCTCTTTCTAGTAGAGAATACTCTGTTCGATATACTAGCTTACATAGTGAGCTCTTGTTTTCTATCTTGTCTTCTGGCCTGCCGAATTCTAATTTTCTGTTTCTCTCTCTTTAGCAATATTCCATGATAAAGAAAGAAAAAGAGGACATAAGAACTTCCGCTTACCATAAAATTAAATACTATTGAAGTCAGATTTTTGAAAAATTATATCAGCGTTAATGTTCCATAGGGTGTTGGTGACAATAACCATTATTGTGGGCATACTTTTACAATCCTATCTCTTAAGTTATAATTCCTATTTTGCAGATTCATCGCTCATTGTCGTACGTAGAATTAAGTCTATTCAATTCAAAACAAAATTATGTAGTTTTGTTAGTGTTTAGCGAACGAGGTCATATGGGGATCGACAACATATAATCGAAGTTTTATCTTATGTGCTTTAGTGAGAGAGCCGACCTAGATGCCTCTGCTTGATTGAATTTGGCTTAACTTTCCTCTCTTATGTTATAGACGTGTACTACGTCATGTTTTTTACCAATAAGTGTAGAGAGTATCAACAGAAGAAAAGCAACAACAAAATAGAAAGAAGACTGCAAAAACCTCAACAGAATCTGTTAAAAAATGTTTTCTTCAGACACATGATTTTATTTTTTATTTACGTTCTACAAGCGTTTCCCTAAGTTTTTTTTTTCAACTGCAGCTTTTTTGATTGCGTATCAAATAATTTTTGCAAATCTTATCTCCTTTTAGTTCTATCCACTCTCTGGACCAGCGTAGATTCGCTCTCTTGCAAAAACTCAGCGGCAGTTCTGTTACCCCAAATCATGCATCAAACAAATTTACAAATCATCACAATATCAAGACTTCTCTCTCTTCTTTCTTTTCATTCTCATCACTTCGATGGTCATACGTTGACCCCTCCTAAGTACTTTTTCATACGTTGACCCCTCGTAAGTACTTTTTCACCACTTTTGAAAGACAAGACAATAACGCAATAACTTTCTATAAACAATATATTAAAATAAGTTTAAAATTAAGCAAAATAATTTCAAAAACATTTTTCTTCTTATTTAAAAACCAATTTTACTCATTCCTTATATTTATTTACTGCTTTTTTCCCGTCTCTCCCAAAAGTGGTAAAAAACTACATACGAGGGGTCAACGTATGACCATCGACTTCTTGAAGTGAAACTTTTTATGTATGCGAGTGTGCTGAAATCTGGATTGGCAACCTTTTGTGTGAAGAATTATTTTATTTTGCTTGGCTTTCAACACATAAACATCAAAAACTTAACAACAAACTCATTTCTCTCTCTCTCTCTCTCTTTATCTTCTCAAGCAGCGTTGTTGTATTTTCGACGAATTTTCTTTTTTTATGTGAAACTTTTATAGACGCGTTAAGCATGTGGTGGGGAGTAAAACGACGGAAATTGCCGATTTTTCGATTTGCATGTGTAAGTAAGCAAAAGAGCGAGCAAGCAAACAAAATCAACTATTACAAGAACAACAACACAAACAGCACTCTCTCCTCTCTCATATTTATGCATGTATTTGTACTAAAAGAATTTATTGCAAAAACAACACGACTAGCAATAACAGTAAATTCTTATGAAGTTTATTTTTCACTAATTTGAGATGAGATTGAGAGAACCGACGTCTCTGCCCGATTCTCATACAAAGGAAAAATTTATTTATATGAAAAAAGTCTAATCACGATGTCGGCTCTCTCACTATTCGTTCATACACTATATTGATACTCTCTTTATCACTTACTTAAAAGGAACTTAAAGAGCTTCGTAAGAGTCAAAACAAGAGAGGCAACAACAACAATGCGGAACAACAACAGATACGGTATTTATCAGACATCTATAGAAAATTGAATCAAAGTATTAATTTCATATTTGAGCTACAATCATAAGCCAACTGTATTATTTCTCAAAATTCGAAGCACGAATTCTAATTTTTAATTATATATACATATGTACGAATTCAAATTTAATATATTTTGTTTTTAATTTGAAATAAATCAAACCGGATTTTCTTCTAATCTAAATTTATCCAGGGTGGCCTTTAAAATTAAAAAGAAAATAATAAATTTTCTCTATAGAGTTTCATCTCTACTATGTGCCCCATGCCACATTTAGTTTTCTTGCTTGTACAATGTATACCAATTAAATTGGCAGCACCCTTAGCTGCAAGCACATTCTCATAAAAAAATTACAATTTTCAAACCCTATCAAGAGACCCTCTTCCTTCCTCCCTTTTACTCTTAATGATATTCTCGCAGAACTTATTTTAACGCATAGTAAAATAAAGAAGTATGCTAAGCCGAAATTCGCCCCTCTTTAAATGAATGAAATTTTTGAGATTCACTTGATTTTAATATCAAATGATTCTCAAAAAAATGATTACCAGAAAATTTATAGCACCCTGGATATGGAATACATTTTTCTTCAACTTTGTCGATGACTTTTTTTTGACAATCCGGAGTACTTTCATACTACTCTACCTACATAGGCTACTTGTTTATTTTACTATGATTGTAACGCTGCTTTTCTGATTGCACATTAACGAAATTTTCAATATCTCCTAAGATAGTTCAGTTCTCTTTTAACGTAAGGGCTTCAGCACTTACAATATACGACTACTCAGTGGCTACTTTCAAATCATATCAATACCCCCCTCTACCCTCTTTCTTTCATCTAACTCTCATTGAGATTCCCACTGAGCTTTTGTTAGTTCAGCTGTTGTTGTGAGCATGCATCGGTAAATTTTATAAATGCTCTCAGCTTAGCCTCGCTCTTTGAGAGAGTGTGAACGTACATTCTCACAAACTCTTCATCATCTTAATAATATCAAGTTCCCTTACCCCCTCCCCTCACCACTTTTCATCCTCCTTCTAACTATCTACCATATTCTCAATTGAGCGCCATTTTTTTGTATGAGTACCAATGAATTAACAGTTACTCTCGCGCTGAAGAGTACGTAGGTTTACACCCACAAAAAAAAATCTTAGTACAAAATTTAAATTGCCTGAATATAAGTAGATGAATGAATGATGAAGGTCTTCAAATAAATTTGATTTAAGTAAATATATAAATAAATATTTCCTCGTTCAAAGAATTCAGTAAGTAAAATTTATTGTATTAAAGACCGTATATTTTCAGTTTTGGCTTTACTTCTAACGAAGTGAATGCAAATTTGTAGACAAAAAAAGAAAAGGAGAAAACTTGAGCTCCACATTTACTGAAAATTTAACTTTTTAATTGAATATAGTTACATATTAAATTTCGTTGAGTGTAAATCAGTTGCGTTTTCCTATATTTCTCAGAAAAGAAGAGCATACGCAGAGAAGAGAGGATAGCAACAACTGCCTCCTGTTCTCGATATATATTGCTTGCAGCCGTTTATGAAAAACCATATCGTTCCACTTATAGGTTATGTTATGCAGCGATTTTTATTTTTTAATTTATTTCTTTTCATTTTTTTTTTCGTTTTACGTTTTGTTTCTTTTGTTTTGCTCATTTTTGCAGCAGCACACAACAACATACATAAATATAATATATAGAACTCGAGCAAAAGGATATTAAGGAAATAAAGTACAAGGATGTACAACAACAACAATACACATACACACATGTGCGCTCTTCTTCTATACACACATATACATGTACGTATGTATAGGTAGAGAGGTGTTTATTTGTTTGTGTGTTTGTATGAGTGCTGAATACTGGCAGCATCCTTGTATATGATTTTTTTTTTCTTTTCTTGTTTTGTTTTTTGTTTTTGTATTGCTGCAATATTAATGATTATTTCTGTGTGTTGGCACAATTTTCAATTCTTCCTTTCGTTTTTTTTTTTTTTGCAGCTTCTACTTTTTTGTGCTTCTTTTTTTTTTGTTGTTGTTGTGTTGTTTTGTATTTTGTATGTTTTGCTGGTGCTTTGTTTTTACAAAGTTACTACTACATACTGCATATACTTTTTCACAGTTCATTGAAATTGTAAGTTTTTCCCTTGACAAGAAACAGAACAAAAAAAACAAAAAAAAAAAAAAAAAAGCGCATTAAACTTATTGAGTTTCACCCTCCAGTCAGTCGTCGAGCATTTTCGCCTTTGCTTTTGCTTGCTCTGTTGTACATTTATGTTTATATCCTGTGTGAACGCTTATGATTTCATTTGATGCAGACGTACGTTTACTCAAAAAAAGGGGAAAATATAAAGTACACAGCAAAAGCTGAATGTAACAAATGAACGCGAGTGTCTTTGCCTGATTGTTTTGCTATGTTGTTGTTATTGATATTTGTGCACGCTACATTTACACGGTTGTTGTATATCACTCAAGAGATGTACCTCAAGATGCAACAAAGAGAGCGAGAGAGAGAGAGAGAGAAATAGCAGTCTGTGTTAGCTCGTGATCACACAAAGAGCAGAGAGCTGAGAAGATTCGTGCTGAGTTCGTCTGCTCTCATCAAGTAACTGTAAATTTACTTAATACTCGAAGACTCTCATGAAAAACCCAGAGGCGCAATAGTCGCAACTGAAGATACATAAACTTTATTAGTTAGAGCTTGAGTGATCCCTAAAAAGTTGTAAGTATGCAATAATTAATGTATTTTTCTCTTATCAACATCGACTGCTTTGCTGAAAAACCCAGTAGCTTGGGTATGTACAATATCGATCGCAGAATATGGTTTGCTCATAGACACTAAAATTAAAAATAGAGATCACGAATACCTACTGCATCTACATATTTTCAAAATGTCTATCGTAATGACTTGTCCGGTTATCGTAGAGACACAGAAATCACAGAAGAAAGATTCAGAAAATATTGTGAGTAACAATAATTTTGTAGGGACTCAGAGTGGAGATAAACTGAATACAAAAAGAAACCAAGATACGGCAAGAAACTTTTCGTATCGGGTGATGTAATTTTTCACACGCCAGAAGATCCGTATGAGAACTTAGCATCATTCACAGCAAACGTTTAAATCTGACAAACAAACGATGATAAATCTATGTAGAGCAAAAAAACTCGAGATATAGTAACAATAATAATAAAAGAGTTCATCGAAAAATCGGTAAACCTATGAATTCATATCTCAAATACAGAATCAAATATCGAAGAAGGGAAACTAAGAATATCTAAGCAGAGTCGGAAACGGCAAGCAACTGCAGCTCAGCTCATTTAGAACAAAAAGAGCCCGAGTTGTAGTGGCAGTAATTATGGAAATGTTCGCTAAAAAAAATCATTCATTAGACCGATCTGTAAACTTATATTGGGAACCTTCCTTTGTTCATGATTATTCGGCTGGACTCGGGAACCTTCCGTTGTTCATGATTATTCTGCTGGACTCGAGAACCTTCCTTTGTTCATGATTATTAGGCTGGACTCGAGAACCTTCCTTTGTTCATGATTATTCGGCTTCAGTCGTAAACGTCCTTAATTGTTTTAGAAACCGCAAATATTAAGAATCTATGAAGTGGCTAATATAAATTGGAATACGATGAACCTCAGAAGCACAGCAGTCTGAGAATATGCAGATTAGTAACCCTAAAAAATGCCTTAGATTCGGCAGAGGAGAGGGGAGAGGAAGGAATGGCCAATCTTTGTGTTGATCAGGCTTTCATTATTAAGATCAATGTAGTGAGGCAGTCGAAGAATAGAAGGGGATCAAGTTTTGCCTTAGATATAAGTAGAATAAATCGATGTGAGGCTGAATTCTTGTCTTAAATAAGATTTGAATTTTGGCAAAATATGTGTGTGCAGAAAGGGGGAGGGGGAAGGGGTGAGGACGAGAAGGTTATGGCCGGCGTTCATTGAATATCATCATCATATCATCTTTACGTTGACCAGGCCTAATTTTCCTTCCCTTTCCTCTTTATAAGATAAGTGATTCAGACGGAGCTGGGAAGCTCTAACTAAAGTTTCAGTCTATCAACTTGAAATTTTATAAATATTTTAAAAATTGCGATCTTCAAATTTCTAATCAAACCAAAAAATCATAAGTAGATTACACTAACCGCAATGCAAATTCATTAATTGGGAACTGCACGTTTGAACAGAAGCCACTATTAACCATCGAGCTATTCCAGTATTATAATGCCGCTTAGGGTAAGGGTAAGTTCAGCAGAAACGGCATAATTCCTCAAATTAGAATTCGGAATAAAAAATCTTTCAAGGGGTTGCAGTATTTGACCACTGGGTTTTTGCTCATTATCAAATAACCAAAAGTATACGAAACAGTATTCGTGAGAGGTTCACACTCAGGAGAGAAACAACAAAAATTAAGCAAAAGCAAGTGAGATACCTGATGAGAGCAATGAACGTATAAAAAGCTTTTCATGAGAAAATCACAGAGAGAGAGAGAGAGAGCGCAAAAGAGCAATCAAATATTTGAATGCTATATACCGTAATTTGAGTAACAATGAGAGTCAGCGAGCGCTGACAATAATATTAGAATCCGCCATACAGTTATGCACTTTATATTAGCAAAGCGATTTAAATTCCTTAGCAATAAGATTTCTCAAATTCGTTAATAACTGAATGTACAAAATTTTTTACAACTTCTTATATTACTTTTGCTGTTCTGATTTTTCTGCGTTTATTGCTGACATTTATGTTGTTGTTGTTGTTGTTGTTGCTGCTGCTGTTGTACTCATCAACAGAAATAAATTGCGATGCAATTAATTGGAAACGAATGCGATTTTCTTGTGAAATTTCTTGGAATAATTCACAGCAGGAGATGGCATTTCAAAAAATATTATAGGTTAGTTAAGAAAAAAAAGAAGAAAAACAGCAATAAGGAAGAACAAAATGAAGGAAGAAATAAAATAAATAGGGTCGTGTTCGTGCCGAAGTTGAAAACCAACAAATATTTTAAAATTTTTCATAACAAACAAACAATTTAATAAAGGAACACATTAAAATTTATTTTTTTTATCCATAGCACATGATTACATTTCATTTACTCTTTGACAAAGCATCCCCCACATGTGGCGCCATAGTAACGAAAAAACGGTTTTTACACACATACATTTATTAAGGGCTTTGGTTAGTCAGACACGACTGTGAAGCACACATACTACACAGTGTCAATGTGTGCGTGAATGCCATTTAATTGCATATGTAAATTGATTTGAATAACTTATTTGCCGCCACTCCATTGCGATTGCCACTTCACGCCGTCGTCGTCGCCACCCTCGCCTTTGCCACTGCTTCACTGCAACGCACTTCTCAGTTCATTCACTCATTTATGATGGTTGGTTATTGTTTTGCATTTTATAGTTTAGTTATGGTCTCTGACAACCGTGTGCTATGGCGTGCTTTTCTGGATTTTTTTCTTATTTATTTTTGTTTTTTTTGTTTTTGTAATTTAGGTAAATCTCAATTAAGTAAATGAACCACCATGCATTTTTATGCAAATTAAGTGCGAGTGAGAAAGGTCAAGTTGCTTTCATTTTAAATCGTTTTTCGATGGCATTGATGATAATGCAAAATATGTAAATTTCAGACGAAGCAAGGAGTGCAAAAAGTGTAATTCCACCCCATGTTTTTATAGTAAATTGTAAGTTTAAATTTAAAAATATGTCGCGGGAGAAAAAAAAAAAAGAAAAGGGTGTCGTCTAGCTTGCACATATGTCATTATATTTTTTTGCCTGTTTGACATTTTTGTTAGACATTAAAATATTGCGACACAATTTTAATGATTTATTTGTTATTTTGAAGGTAATGAGCTTGAAGGGAGTGCATCATGTCTGAACAAATTATTGTCATGTGTGTGAGAAGAATATAATTTATTTCTACTATTTGAGCTTAAACCTTGTAATTAAAGGTTATAAATTTGTGGCAGCAGCCTCTGAGGATAGCAGATAGGAATAGTTGCTTCTTTGTGCTCTTAATACACTGGGGAATGTCTGCGTATATAAATCCCACTGGGAGAAGTAAGTTTTAAGTAGTGATTATCAAATGGGCAAAAAAAAAGCTTAAAGCTCTGTTGTATTAAAAGAAAGCTGTTCAGTTATCGCTGTCTCTTTTTTTCACACATTTTTCAGGGGACACGTTTTTTTTAGTGTTAAAGCTTTTTTTTAGAGCTAAAGCTTTCTTTAGTGCTAAAGCTTTTGTCAGCACTAAAGCTTTTTTAGTGCAAAACCAAGTGCCTCACTCTCTTTCAGTTTCACTTTTATATGAAGTTTTTGCGCTCTCAATTTAAGAGAGCGCATAAAAAAATGAAAAGAGAGGATTCACTCAGCAGGTGAATCCGCTTTAACTCTTTTTAGCCCGGTACTAGATGCTATGATCAAATTTAGAAATTTTCAAAACACATTTTTTATATATCTTCAATTAAAAAGTTTAGTACCTAATTAAAAAAATTAAAAAAAAAAAATTCTGAATTTTAGAGGGTGTAGAATTTTTTAGCTTACCGCAAGAAAATAAGTTGACCAGGTTTAAAAAAATTAAAAAATAGAGTAGATTCTACCTCTGTTTTAATCCAGTTTTTAACCGAAGAAGGTGCCTCCTCCTTTGTAGTGATGTTTTGAGGATGAGTTCTGTTCATTCTATTCTTCTTCTTGAACTTCTTAAATTCTTTAAAGGAACTAAAAAGTTTTGGGGCAACATAAAATTCTTCTTTCTTTTTTCTTTTCCTCATAGGAATAGTTCAATGACCTAAGTTCTACAGAAGCTCTATACCCCTTCTGCTCATCTCCAAATCGAATCTACTAACTTCACCATGTTTTCCCAATTCCATCTTCCGTTCTCTTCTCCTCGCGTTCCCAACTCTAACTTGATTTCATTTTATTAGGTTAACATTAAATTTACGTTTACATGTGCCAAACTGCCAAAAAAAATTTCAACCAACAGCAGGGACAGGAGCAGCAGCAACCTTGTGTGTTATATAATTTTCGCCATTTTTCCGCCAGTTGTTGTTGCTCACGTTTTATGTGCCATTTTTAGTTTTAACTTTTTTCGTCTTCTCGTTGACTTTTTTTTCTTTTTCTTTCTATATTTTCATTGGAAAATATAATTTTTTCATTTTAGTTTTTTATTTCTGTTTCTACCTTTTTTTTTTTAGCTGCTTTGTTTTTGTAAAGTGGTGATGTTGTTTAGATTACAAATTGGCCATGGCATGCCAGGCATATAAAAATGTCCCAAAAAAAAAAAAAAAAAAAAAAAAACTCAACGCGAAGTAAAAACTTATCAATACGTTAAGCGACAGATAGTAGAGGCAGTTAACCCGAGAAGAGAGGCATATGAAGAGGCAGGAGCGCTAACTTTTCCAAAGTGGTTATTATTCGTTGTGAGAATCATTCTCGAGGACATTCAAAGCCAATTTCGTTTTAAAAATATTTTTGTTTTTTTTTTTTTTTGCAATTTTTTATTTTTTGCTGATGAACTTTTGCAATTTTTACTATGTTTGAACATATAAAAAACACACACACACACACAAACAAAAGTGTTAATAAAACTACAACAACTTGTGAATAAAAAAGTAATTTTTGAAAATTGTAGTAAAATTTAGATGAAAGCATTTTAACTACACAACTAATATAGTTTAGTCATAATGGCTTTCAATGATTTGTTGGTTCGCTCGTTTTTTGGTTTTTCGGTTGTAAATATGCAGTGAAGTATTTATGCATGTATGAACTGAAGTATTTAGTTTTTCAATGTGTTTCTTTTTTTTTATATAATTTTTTAGTGCTTTACTATGAAATAATTTATTGCTTAATTGAAATTGAAATCATGCGCTCACAAAAACAGGAAACAAAAATGATTTTAAATTAAAATATATATATATATATATATATATATATATATATATGGGGGGAAGGGTGTTAAATTATTTATGCTTTATGAAAAATTAGGTCAAAGGTTCAATGTTGGTTATCCATTCAAGCAGCACATAGAAGGATATTAATAAATACTGGATTAAACTTTAATCTCTAACCGATAGTTACACATTTTCAATTCCTAGAATGTAGAAAAATTCATTACTCACACTTAAGTGATTTTAAAATTGAGAAGGAAAATTTTTATATGGTATTTCATGTCCTTATGCCTAGTATAAAAGTGGCCCAATGTTGCACTCTCTTCTAGTTTTTGAAATGAAACTTCTTTACGCGCGATAAGGCGAAAATTCCTGGTGTCGAAATTCATCTCAGCAAATATAAAAACAGAAATGCCATATGTGACGTGGAATAGAGAAAGGTTAATGCCAAAAAAAAAAAAAAAAACAACTTTTAGGTTTGACGGCAATTCTCAGATGCCGGAATGATTGGTCGTTAATCTCCTTCCTCGTTTCTCTATTCCACGTCACATATATTCACAACAAAATATATATATAGAATAAAGCTCTCTTTGCAAAAATGAACTAAATGATAAAACACTTGTCTTTTTATTAAGAATAACTATTTATTTAATGAAAACTATAGCATTTTCTAACCGTTATCGGTCTTATAATTTTAAGAGTAGGCATGAGACTGACTTAACTTCCATACTGAATTAAAATGGAGGCTTCAAATCTTAAAGCTCGCAAGCATAATTAATTACAATCGTTTATTCACGCAGTCCAAATTCGAAATACTACCTTCGTATATTCGAAGCTTAACGAAAGCTTAAGCAGTGAGAAGAAAAAATGAGAACACAACGAGCGCTTAATCAGTGAGAATAAAAGTGAGAACTCAACGAAAGCTTATGTAAAAAATAACTGTATGTGTGTGTGTGTGTGTGTGTATCGAGAGAGGTAGAGTAAAAATGTTTGTTGGTGAAATTCACCTCAAAAATGGGCAATGAAATGATTTCGACAACCAGGCAACAACAACACAATGAAATGTGATCAAAGAAAAGAAAAACACACACTTACGAACACAAACAACAAAGCATGAGTGCCTAAAATACAACAATTCTTATGCTAACTGTGAAATATCAATATACAATAGTTTTTGTGTTTGTTGTAGAAGAGCCAAAAGAGAATATAAAATGGTGCTCGCTCTGTTACGAAATTCTATATACTCTTCATATGGTAGAAATAGAATAGAGCTATCTCTCTCTCTCTCTCTCTCTTTCTCTATAGAAGTTTGCATATCGATGGTCATACGTTGACCCCTCGTATGTAGTTTTTCACCACTTTTGGAAGAGACGAAAAAAAAAGCAGTAAATAAATATAAGGAATATGTAAAATTTGTTTTTAAATCATTTTAAATAAGAAAAAAATGTTTTTGGAATTATTTTGCATAATTTTAAACTTATTTTAATATATTGTTTATAGAGATTTATTGCGTTATTGTCTTGTCTTTCAAAAGTGGTGAAAAAGTACCTACGAGGGGTCAACGTATGACCATCGATATACTCTTCATACAGTAGAAATAGAATAGAGCTCTCTCTCTCTCTCTATAGAAGTTGACTGCTCGAATGTATTGGAAGTATGAATGTATAAACTCGTATTTTTTTCGTAATTTGGACATTTATTGTGAAAAGTGATTATAAATTTATTCTTTAAAGTATTGTCCATCGTTAGCCACAACCTTTTCCCATCTTTCTGGTAGCATACGGATTCCACGTCTTAAGAACTCCTCATCTTTTGAGGCTATCCACGAATCGACCCATTTTCTGAGTTCTTCGAAAGAACGGAAGTGCTCCAGGCACTCCAGGCAGGAAGTTCAGTCAGGCCATGTGTTATCGATCGGAACAAGTGGTAATCAGAAGGAGCAATGTCTGGAGAATACGGCGGGTGGGGTAGCACTTCCCATTTCAGCGTTTCCAAGTATGTTTGACTAAATCGCAATAAATTTTTATCAAGTTTAAAATAAGAAAAAAATAGTTCCAAAAATATTTTTGAAACTTCTTTAGCGGGAATGTGTATTGAAAGTTTTTGGACGGAAAATTACAATGGAAACGAGCTTTCATTGCGTTCATTCGAAACTAATGCCTGATTTTAACTATGTCATCTTCCATGTCAAAGACAGAATTTCCTATATAAAATTTGCCAACATGTTTCCATTGAATTTGACATAGTGAAAACCAGGTATAATAATAAACGAAATTATACGGTTGTTAGTGTTTAGCAAACGAGGTCATATGGAGATCGGCTACATTATAATCAAGTAGAGAGTTGACTTCTCGCATTTTTATCTCATGTCCTTCAGTGAGAGAGCTTGATTGCATGTAGCTGAACTTTTCTCTCATGTGTTATATGGTGTACGTGTACTAAAAAGTGCAAAGAGTATCAACAGAAATAAAGAGTATCATTCAGAAAATAGAAAGTGGAAGAAAAAAACTTCAACAGAGGGGGGTCGCCTGAATTTCGTGTGCGCCAAAAAACCTTGAAAAAGGAACTTCAGATTCGTAATCAGTGACCCCAAAAACCCACAAGCAAGAAGTTTCAAGCAAAAATAATCAATTTAAAAAAAAATTTCCGCCATTTCGGATCCACCATTTTGAATTTCTGAAAAATAATTTCAGATTCGTAATCAGTGACCCCAAAAACTTTTAGATACAGAGTTTCAGAATTATTCAAGTACATTTTATTTTTTAATTCTTGAAAATATTTTTCAATTCCCGAACTTAATCACAATTTTTGAACATTTTAAACTACACGAACGTAGAAATCTTTTATACCGGTCAAACCAATTTTTGTTTATGGGTCTGTCCTTGTTGACGAAGAATGTCCCAAATATAAAATGAATATGGTAGATAATTCTTCAACTGGAGAAAATATTGGAAATAAACATTGTAAGTATGTACTTAAATATTTTCTAATTATCAAAAACTAGCTAATTCGATTTCTTAATCGTTATTATTCATAGATCAAGTGTATAACCTCACAATTTACATAAAGCGTAAACTTTAATCAATCCTTAAAACAAGCGCTGATAAATGCCGAGAGTATCGGCAGAAAAAAAAACTCTGTGTACACGCGGCGGATATGAATTTAAAATACGTAAAGACGTTTTACATCTTTAATGTGTAGCGGCTTCAAGTTTTAGGTTTTTTTTTATTATTTAAAATTATTTAAAACCAATTTGTACATATTATTTATATTCATTTATAGCATTTTTGACATTTCTTGCAAACGTAGTGAAAAACTACTTACGAGGTGTCAACGTATGGCCATAGATATATATAATAAATTTCAAAAAAAAAAAAAACAAAAAAAACTCAAGCAGTTCCAGTTTGAACTCACTTTTTATTCTCTCTGCCTAAGCTCTCGTTGTGCTCTCATTTTTTATTTTCTGACTAACCTTTCGTTAAGTGTTCATTTTTCATTCTCAATGCTTATGCTCTCGTTAAGTTCTCATTTTTACTCTCACTTCCAAAGCTCTCATTAAGCTGCGAACATACTAAGGTGGAATCAAAGACAATATAATATAATAATGAGTTACTGTCAAACAAATCAATGTCGCAGCTAAAGTTTAAGTGAAATTTTCCGAAGATTCCGATTAAAGCTTTGAGAGCGCAGTGTGCGCGTTAAATAAAAAGAGCGTGGAAACGAGAGAAATAATGGCAAGAGCATGAGTAGGAAAAATAAAGCTTTTAATGCAATTTACGTGTGAATAATGAATAAAGCTTTCTCTCATTGAAAGCACAAAAGCAAAGACAAAAGCTTTCATGTTGATCAGACAATTTTGTTGTTGTTATTTTTGAATGTACTGAGTGAGCCGCTCTCATCCTTATATTAATTGTCTTTGGTAGAACTTCGAACTTATACTACGTGACTAATTGACAATCGTAATTGATTATGTTTGCGAGCTTGAGATTCGAGGCCTCCATTTTAATTTAGTATAAGAAATAAAGTCAATCTGATGCCTATCTACTATAAAAATTGTAAAACCGATAAAGGTTATTGTTTTTCTAATGAAAAGTTGGTTATTTGCTAAAATTGCTTATTTTTGAATGCGAATAAGAGATATTTGACAGATAAACGACGCTGAAGCTCGAATTTAGGTATGAATGTTAGATAGCTTTCATAAGTTTCGATTGCCTCTCTATATTACTTTTAGAAATTAATGCCTTATTTCATACCAAACAAAAAAGTCTGGTCTAAGACAGATTCAGTATAACTTGGCATGCATGGCATTCAATCTTTCCGACTCAAATATTAAAATAAAAAAAAACAATAAAATTATGTGTCGTTTATTTGAAAATTATTATTCTGTTGAATTTTTTCTTCTGTCTAGTCTTCTTCTTTTTATTTTGTTGTTGGTTCTCTTTTGTTGTTTGTTACTCTCTACACTTATAGACACAAACACGATATAGTACACGTATATAACACAAGAGAGGAAAGTTCAGTTATATGAAATCAAGTTGTCATAAAAGCACATGAGATAAAACTGCGAAAAGCCGACTCTCTGCTTGATTGTATGTAGCCGATCCAGATATGACTCCGTGCGCCAAACACTGACAAAACTTCGTTTCTTATTAGTTCCGTTTGAGTGTAATGAAAGCTCGATTTCATTGCAAAATTTTCAATTCACACCCCCGCTAAAGAAGTTTCACTTCGGAAAAAAATTCAAGTGCTGTCCAAATTAGATCCAAAAGTTTTTTTTGGGTGATCTTTTCTGCTTTACTTCTCTTTGTATCCCAACTAGAGTTTAGTCCAATACTATTCTTCGATCCCCAAGTTAGACCAAATGCCACTTGATGTAGTATTCTGCTCTTTCCATTTTCTCACTACATACTCCATACAAATCGTTGTAAAAAAGTTTTAAACACTCTTCGAAATGCTCGGATTTTGTTCGCTAGATTTGGTCGCGATCTTTCTTTCACCTATCAGAAGTTTCTCTTCCGAAATAAAGATTGAATGCTTTAAATTTTGTTTAAGTAAGTTCCAAGGTAAGCCTCAGTTTAAAAGTCTAGGTCCATTACTATTGCATATTATGGCACAAAAGTCCACTGAGAGCATAGGCCGAACATTCGCATCCATTAAAGTTGTGCCTGTCCCTCGAATAATAAAGGCATTTGTGTAATGAATTCATTGAAAAATAATTTTTGAATCCCATTCATAATCCAAATCGTCAATATAACAAATTTGGGCGATTTCCAATTGTCAACGTCATCAGTTTTGCGTCGTCGAACTAAGTGTAATACAAAAAACCCCATGGGTCAAGCTTTAATTTTGATTGTTTAATGTCTAAAAGAGAGTATGAAGTTTTCTTTGCTATGTAGGGAAATATTTATAACTCAAGAGAGGGACTTTGTGCAATAACGGTTTTGTAATCAATGTACGATATGTTAATGATTCTTCAGTCTCTTGAAAGAGCTTTTAGCACTCAACATCAACTAATCAAGGAGTGCAAGATAATAGACGAACGGAAACAGTTAGTAAGTGTGTACAGTGTAAAGACATTGTCGATATCACACATTTGAGTGTGTAAGTGCTAAATAAAGAGAGAGAGAGAGAGAGAAAGCTTACATAGCTTACAGTTATAAAGAATAAATACCACGATTGTGGTGTAAACCAGAGTACTGTTATTAACTGATACTCTCTTCTTCACTCTCTTGAATACACAACACACTTATACCTACTCTCTCCCAGTAGCTCTTTTTCTCCCACACAACAACAATATCCACAGCTTGCACGACCACAATTGCACATCCCTAGGTCAGAGAACTTAAAAAATACTCAAGAACAACAACAACAGAAATAAGTTAAAATAAAAATTTATAGAAAAGTAAAAACAAAACATTAAGAAGAAGAGCAGCACGATTTTGACATGATAAAACTTATGATTATATTGAACTAAATACGAGTTTGAATTTATAAAGGTATAAAACGAATAAAAAAAAAGCAAAAACAAAAACTTCTATCATCGGTTCTAAAAGAAGAAGAAAAAAAATTACTTAAAACTTAAAATAGCAACAGCAACAACAACAACAACCACACTGCCAAGAGAACCCAACAAAAAACTTTATAGCAATAAAGTCAAAAGGGTATTTCCGCTAACACGCCATGTGTCAACATGCGATGACAACAACACAACAAGAGGAAAGGCGTATGAGAAAGCGATAATGACAGAGAGAACAAGAGAGGCAGAGAGAGAGAGTGAGAGAAAACAGGAAGATGAGAAGCAACATAAAGGCGAGCGAAGTATACAAAATTGAAAACCCCAAAAGTAGGAAATGCCAAGCACCGCAAATGTGGCTCAAAATATCATCAAATATTACAACAACAAAAACACAAACACTTGCACACGAACATATATATATAAAATAATAGCGATTTATCGGAATTTTGGCGTTGGGATTAAGTTTTTTGGAACGAAACTATGTATGTGCATATGTGTGTTTGGGTGTGTGCATTTGGGTGTTTGGGTGTGTGTATGTAAGAAGTAGAAGAAAAAAAATATCATTTCTATCGATTTGCTGTTCCTGCTGCTGCTACTTTTTGAAACTTCTGTTGCCAAAAATGCTTGTGGGCTAAAATCAAAGTTGCATAACAATTGACACTGCACTAGCAGCAAGCAGCAAGCAGTAACAACAATAACGACAATAGTTGAAGCTGGCAACCAACCATCACCATCAGCAGGAACCACATTCACTTCCCATTGTGTATGTAAAATGATCTATATGTATATATATATATATATAGAAGAACCTGAGCTCGTTGTTTTATTTGTTGTTGTTCTATGCCAAAATGTATGTTACACATATACTGCAGTGCAGCATTGCAAATAATATTTAGTAAAAGAATTGAAAGGAAACAAGAGATTGGAAAAGTGAGCGACGGGCAGTACAAAAGTAAAACGCATACAAATCGTAATTTCCTTCCTTAAATATCCTTGAAATCTATTTTACATTTCTCTTGCGAGTATCTATATATGTATGTATGTGTCGGTATGTGTATGAGTATTTATCTGCAAGTGATTTTCAAAGTTGAATTAAATGCTTGAATAGTTTTTTTGTTTTTCTTTTCTTTTTTTTTTTTTGTGGAAAAAGTTCGAAATATAGTTATTTGATAGTTATTCATGTCCTTAAAATAATATTATTTATTATAATTTGAGATTTTTGAATTTCTAATTTTCCCCCCCTTAGAATTGTTGTATAATTGTAATGCCGTATAATTTTGTATGAAAAATTAGAGAATTTATGACAAGTGAAAGAATAAGACGTCGAATAAGATAGCTTGTGAATACCCTAATTAAAAGGTAAGCGAAGTAAGTATTGCGATAGATACACATTAACGATCGATCACGAGTATGTGTGCACAAAATAAATATGTATATGTGAGAGTAAGTAAAATTAGGAGAGGGAGCTTACAGTAAAAAAATAAACCAATAACAATTCATTTGTTCAAATAATATACTATGATTGAAGAGCAAATGAAAGCACTGCTGCCTGCTGATTGATGCTCTCTTCTTTGTTGTGTGTGTGTGTGAGAATAAATAAGATTAGAATAGAGAGTTTACAGTCAGAAAAAAACAATAACAATTTCTTCAAATAATAAACACTACGATTGGGTGAGAGGGTAAATGAAAGCACTGCTGCCGTCTGATTGATGCGCTCTTCTTTGTTGTGTGTACAAAATATATATGTATATGTGAGAGTAAACAAAATTAAGAGAGAGAGCTTTCAGTCAGAAAAAAACAATAACAATTTATTTGTTCAAATAATAAACACTAAGATTCAAGAGCAAATGAGAGCACTGCTGCCTGCTGATTGATGCTCTCTTCTTTGTTGTGTGTACAAAATATATATGTATATGTGAGAGTAAACAAAATTAAGAGAGAGAGCTTTCAGTCAGAAAAAAACAATAACAATTTATTTGTTCAAATAATAAACACTAAGATTCAAGAGCAAATGAGAGCACTGCTGCCTGCTGATTGATGCTCTCTTCTTTGTTGTGTGTACAAAATATATATGTATATGTGAGAGTAAACAAAATTAAGAGAGAGAGCTTTCAGTCAGAAAAAACAATAACAATTTATTTGTTCAAATGATAAACGCTACGATTCAAGAGCAAATGAGAGCACTGCTGCCTGCTGAAAGATGCTCTCTTCTTTGTTGTGTGTACATAATAAATATGTATATGTGAGAGTAAGTAAAATTAGAAGAGAGAGCTTCAGTCAGAAAAAAACAATAACAATGTATTTGTTTAAATATTAAACACTACTATTCAAGAACAAATGGAAGCACTGCCGCCTGCTGAAAGATGCTCTCTTTTTTGTTGTGTGTACAAAATATATATGTATATGTGATAGTAAGTAAAATTAGGAGAGCGGACCTACAGTTAGAAAAAAAACAATAGCAATTCATTTGTTCCAATAACAAACACTACGATTGAAGAGTAAATGAGTGCACCGGTTCCTGTTGTTTGATGCTTTCTCCTTTGTTCTCTCAAGCACTCGAGATCTTGTCTCCCTCTCACTATAGCAATAACCCTTGTTCAGTCTATATGGGCTCAAAAGCACATTTTTAGTATATATGTAATGCATTTTTATTATTTTCATAAGTATGTAACTAAAGACTTCATTGGAGACTTTGAGTGTTGTTCAAATATGATCAAATTTTCATTTCCCATTTTAATGCCATTTGACTATACAACATTACTACAGTTTTAATTAGTAAGTCTATTTTCTTAAACAAATTTAATTTATTTTTTTCTTCTAACTTAACTTCTACATAAAATTTCACCTACACACAAAATTCAAATAGAGCATAGAATTTCTATAACCAAACATTTTATGCAACCCAATTAAAATTTAAATATAAAGAACGACGACGATGATGGTGACAACAACAACAACAAAAAAAAAAAACTTTTTACCTACATATTCAATAAATGAAAAGCGATACAAAGAAAATCGTTTGCATGCTGCAAGGACTACGCTTCGATGCTATTGAACTCTTTGACATTTGAAAATATGTTGCTGCTAACAAAAAAAAAAAAAAAAAATATATTCAATAAGCTTAGTATGTACCAGAAACATAAATACTTATAATAAGAATGTTACAACACCCACAATCCACCCACTTTCCTTATCAGCTCCATGCCACAGTCAGTTAGTCACAGACAGGCACTTTTCATAAATGATGATTATTCAATAATTTTATTATACTAATGTATTTTGTACGTTTTTGTACAAATATGCACACACACACACACACATAAAGTTATATATAAAAAAAAAATCACATATACTCGTACTCGTAGGTATACAAATACATATTTGTATATACATTTATTTTGCCATAAATTATCATCAAATTCTAGTCAGGGAAACATGGAAAAATGTTTAAAAAAAATAAAAAAAAATCAAATATGAAAAAGAAAAGAATGTTTGTATTATTCTTGTACCACAGTGCAAAAAAGAAAAAAACAAAAAATGTTGCCACAAATCGTTTTTTGGCCTCATTTGAATGTGATAAAAATATTTATGAAAAAATCTAAAAAAAAAAAAAAATTTTTTTTTTTTTTTTGCAAATAAAAATAAAATAAAAATCAAGAAAAACACGTTATTTATCAACATATTTACAAATATAAATTTCGTTTAGAGTATGAGAGGTATGAAAATGGCAACGACGAAGTTAACATTGTCGAGGAAATTTATCAAAATGCGCTGATAACCCAGTGGGGGCTTCAGAAAGAGAGCCGAGTCTTTGAATTTTTAGTTAGAAATTAATGTTTTGGAGTTTTTCAAAAAAGATAAAGCATAGGGCGGAATTGAAGTTCACAAAGATGTAATGGCAACGTTTGCAGTATAATATTTTTCACAGTGCATCAATGCTCTTAATAAGCAGAACAAGAAAGCTTAAGAACAAAAAAGCTTTTAAACACACCGCTAATATCTAAAGCACTTTCTCTTTCGTTTTTTTACCTAAAGCTTTTTTTCATCTAAAGCACACTCTTGACGGTTTTTTATATGACGTTTTGTGTTCTCTTAAATTGAGAGTTTAAGAAAAATGCATTGCACTCTTTCTCTCTCTTTTTCTCTTTTACTAAGATACAGTTTTGAGATGGAACTGCCATATTAGAGTTTTTTGTACACATTGTTGTAAATTAAAATTTTTATATGACGTTTTTTTACTCTCTCGAATTAAGAGCTTGAGAAAAATGCAATGCACTCTCTCTCTCTTTTACTGAGATATAGTTTTGAGCTGGAACTGCCATATTGGAGTTTTTTGTATACATTGTTGTAAATTAAAAGAATCATGTGAATGGAATTGATAATTTTCAATGATGGCAACATTAAAACGAAAACTGCATAAGGAAAACGGAAACTGTCATCCAAATGCAGTTGCTGTATTTTTTGCGAGAGAATAAGAGAGAAAAAACTTAAATGAGTACCTTCTGCACTCGTCATATAAAGACAACAAGAGTGCGCCATTCGGTCGGTGAATCTGCCTTAACTTTCTAAAGCATTATAAAAATTCATTATTTCTATAAGAATTTGAAGACAGAGCGTTTCTTTATTGCTACCTCTAGTAAAAAAGCTCTCACTATTTCCTCCCACTGGGCTAATCAAAGAAAAATTTTTTCATACAAAATTTTTTCAAAACAATGAAAGCAAACAAAAAAGGTATGAACTAGTGGAAAAATATTTTCGCAACATGATGAATGACAATTTTTATCTGATTTGTGTGTGCGCTGAGAAAAACCCAAAACAAACAACAAGAAATAAAAACAAATAAATGAAAAAAACGAACGGATACAACCACACATAAAGCACAAAAAAAAAAAACAACGCAAGAATAACAACGAAAAAACAAAAAACCAACTAACGAAAATTCAATGGGAAATATTTCTGTGTGTTCAACAACAAAAAGTATGCAACGAAATAAAAAGCGCAGCACAGAAACAGTGAAGTGTAGGAAAATTGCAGTGAATGCAATACAGAAAAAACAAAAACACAGAAAAATAACGGAAGTATAAAAGAATGCAACATTATTGTAACAAAATGGCGCATCAATTTGTAATACAAAAAAAAAAAACAAAAAATGGTAAAAGAAACTATACAGAAATGGGAATAATAAAACAAACAATACACAAAAATGACTGTGTAGTAGTAGTGGTTGATGATGGTTACTTTTGGTAGTAATGGTAGTATATATTGCATTGTATTGATGATAACGAATATATATAAGGATATATGAAATGAATGTTTGTTTGTTTGTTTATTTATTTGTTTTTGTACTCACCAGCTAGCACTGATGTTGAATTGTGACGCGGATCGTATGGGCATACAGCTTGCCCATTTTTCGTTGCCTCCAGGGTGTAGTTGCTGTCATTGATGATGTAAGTATTGCACATCGGTCGAAATGAATTTGTGCCGCAGACAAATAAACGTCCAGGCGATGTCACAACCATAATGCGTATATAATTTTGACACGCCTCCTATGAATATGGGGGGGAAAAAAGAAAGAAGAAAATACAGAGAAATTTAGAAGAGTTGGCAAATATTTGAACATTTTTAAAAACTTAAGATAAATATTTTAACAATAGTAAAGAAATTTGTTGTGAGTCTTTGGTTCGAAGTTGAATTGTCTTAAATTTTTTAGTGGTGAACCAAAAGTTGAAAAGCCGCAGCCAAATACTGACGAACTACAGCCAGAAATTAAAGACCTGCCATCTAACATTGGAAAGCTGTCGTCGGAAATTGAAGAACTGCTGTTTGAAATTGAAAAACTGTCGTCTAAAATTGAAGAACTGCCATCTGAAAATGACAATTTGCAGTCCGAAATTGAGAAACTGTCATCAGAAATTAAAGATGTGTCGTTGGAAATCGGGAAGCTTCAATCTGAGTTATCGTTTGGAACTTGAAAGCTGTTGTCTAACCGTGGAGAATTCCTACCTAAAATGAGAAAGCCACTTTCTAAAATTTGGAAGCAACCGTTCGAAACTGGAAAACTGCCGTCTAAACTAAGAAGACATCATTTGAAATTGAAGAACTGGCGTTTCAATTGAAGAGCTACTATATAAAATTCAGAAGCTGCAGTTTGAAATTGGGAAATGGAGAAGTTGTATGCTGCTGTCTAAAACTGGGTAGTTGCTACACCTGAAATTCGAAAATTACCGTAAAAGATTGGAAAATGAGAAAGCTACCGACTGAAATTGAAGAACTTCCGTCTGAAACTGAGAATCTTCAGTCTGAAACTGAGAAGCTGCTATCTGAAATATAAAAGCAACTGCCTAAAATTGCTAATCTAGCGTGTTGAATTTTAAAACAATTGTCTAATGGAGAACACTCCCCCTTAAAAATAGAAAGCTACCGTCTGAAATCGGAAAACTGCCGTCCAAAACTAAGAAAACGCCGCCTGAAATTGGAAAACTGTCGCCTACAATTGGAGAGCTGCTGTCTAAAATTGGGAAGCTGCCGTTTGATATTATAAAATAGGGAAGCTATTGGCTAAAATTTAGAAGAAGCTGTCTAGGACTGGGTAGCTGCCACTTGAAATTAAAAAACTACCGTAAAAGATTGGGAAAATTAGAAAGCTGCATACTGAAATTGTGAAGCTGACATCAGAAATTGAAGAGTTCCCGTTAAAATTAGGAAGTTCCCGTCGAAAATTGGAGAACTGCTCTCTAAAATTGAGAAACTGTCGTAAGAAATTGGAAAGCTGCTGCCCAAAATTGGGAAACTGCCGTCTGAAATCGTGAAGTAGTCGTCTAAAATTGGGGGACTGCCGTCTGAAACTGTGAAGCTGCCGTCTAAAATTAAAGAGCTGCCTGCTAAAATTGGGAAACCACTGTCTAAAATCGGGAAGCTGCCGTCTGAAGTTGCAAAACTGTCGCTCGCAAATAAAAAGCTGCCACCCGAAATTATGAAACTGAAGTCTAAAATGTCTAGAAAGCTGCCGAATAAATTCGAGGAACCGCTGACTGAAATTGGCAAACTGCAGTCTTAAACTGGGAAGCTGCCTTTTGAAACGGGAAAACAGCTACTTAAAACTCCGAAGTTGTCGTCTAAAACTGCCATCCGAAACTGGAAAGCTACAGTCCGAAACTGGAAAGCTGACATCCCAAACTGAAAAACTGCCATCTGAAATTATTAAGCTGCCGTCTGACATTCAACAGCTGCCGTCTGAAGTTGGAAAGCTCCCACCAGAAATTTTTAAGCTTCTATTGCTTCAACCTACTCTCCTTCGTAACACTTTCAGATCTAGTTGAGTGTAGGATACCATTTTTATAACTTCAGTTCAACGAAGTAGTTTTCAGAGGCGCTTAGGAAGTTGCCGTCTGAAATTGGAAAACTGTTCTACAAAATTGAGAGATGTCGTATGAATTTGGAAAGTTCCTGTCTAAAACGACCTTTTCAAATTGACGAGCTACCGCCTAGAATTGAGAATCTGCCGTCTGAAATTTTGAAATTGTCGTCAAAAATTGAGAAGCTGCCGTCCGAAACTGTAAAGCTGCCGTCTCAAATTAGAGAACTGATTGCTAAAATTAAGAAACTGCCGTCAAAAATTGGAAAACTCGCCCGAAAATGAAAAATTGACGACTGAAATTTGCAAACTGCCACCTAAAACTTGGAAGCCGCTGTTTGAAACTGAGAATCAGCTACTTAAAATTTCGAAGCTATAGTTCAACTGAAAAACTGGCGTCTGTAATTATTAAGTTGCCGTCTGAAATTGTTAAGTTGTCGTCTGAAATTGAACAACTGCTGTCTGAAATTGGAAAACTCCCGCTAAAAATTGTGAAGCTGCTTTTCTATTGTTCCTAACTATTTCCAAGTTAGGTGTCAGACACAAGTACTGTTTAAAAGCGTCTACTTAGGAAACTGCCGTCTAAAATTGGAATGATCCGGTCGAAAACTATAATTTTAAATTAAAGAACTATCGCCTAGGATTGAGAATCGGCCGTCTGAAGCTGGAAAACCGCTATTTGAAACTGGAAAGGAGACACTTAAGATTACGAAGTTGCCGTCCGAAACTGGAAAGTTGCTGTCCGAAACTGGAAAGTTGCCGTCCGAAACTGGAAAGTTGCTGTCCGAAACTGGAAAGTGCCGTCCGAAACTGAAAAGCTGCCATCAGAAATTTTAAAGTTAGCGTCTGAAATTCAAAAACTGCCACCAAAAAATTGTAAAGCTGTTTTTTTATTGCTTCCACCTACTCTCGTTCGCAACACTTGCAGGCCTATTTGGGTGTGTGACACCATTTTTATAACATCGATTCAACGAAGTTGTAAGCAGTGCGACATTAGCATTAGTTTCAGTCATCCACGTTATGCAATTGTAAAAAAAAAAACCTGAAACAGACTGATTTAGTAGCAAGGATGACGAATCAAACTCGCTTAATATGTACTTCTAAAATCATTTAAAACGATACGTATATTGTCAGTATACCTTAGGGAGAGGATGGTTGCTGTTTGTTAGAGAATATGTATTCTTTTGAGAATAGAAAATCAGCATAACTAACTGCTATGTGAATAAAACGCGTATCTCAAGTGAATAGCACGCAGTATTTCCATTTCAACATTGAATGTTCAAAAAAAAAAAAAATATTTGGTATTCACAACGAATTCGAGTGACTTAACAAAATGTTTTCTTTTTTATATAAAATACACACACACCTAAGCACACAAATATTTATACAAAAACTCATAGAGTCAAGCAAATAAACGAGAATACAGGAAAACAGCATTGTGAAATTATAAAACTAGAAAGGAAGAAAGAAATAAAACGCACTGTACACTCCAGGAACTAAAAAACAACAGGAACACACAGGCATTAAATGCCACATGTATACGACGCATATTGCATACCAATATATCCGCACACACACATACGCAGGGCGATTCATAAAAAACAATATGGCCGACATTTGACCTTTTTTCATTAACAAAAACAAAAACCGAATAAAAAAGTAAGGAAGCAAAAATATAAAAGAAAATGAATGAAAATAAAATATGCAAAAGTTTTTAACAGCATTCAGAGCTTCTACTCGGTTACCTTTTTTCTCTCTTTCTCTCTCTCTCGCTGTCTATCTATCTATCTATCTGTCTATATATTTTGTTCATCTGTCTGTCTGGCCGTTTGTTTATTTATTTTTGTACAGTCACATTTAAATGACCCAACTCAAAAAATTTACTATCCTTTTGGTTATACTCTCTTGCTTTCTACTTCTTCTAGTGAAAGCCACTAATGGAATTGTTGCTGGCATACCACCAAATAAAATGATGAAGTATCTTGTAACTTCTCTATAGACTTTTGCAATTTTCTAATTTCTATTTGCACATCTTGCGAAGTCCATATCAAAAATGTTAAAATTTTTCTTTAGAAATTTTGACAGGCATTTTAATTTCATTAGTATTCATTTTTATGTAGTGCCAGAGCCATTCTCGATTTTAGTTTGAAATTTAAATTTCATGAATATAAATGCATTTTCATTGGAAAATTTGGTAAAAGAACTTCTCCCTTATTTTGCATTTAATATTGGCGAAATATAAAGACGAGTCGTCTAAAATTGAGAAACTACCGTTTGAAATTGAAGAACTGCTGCATTAAATTGGAAAGTTGCCTTTGAAATTGAAGAGTTTCTATCGAAAATCGAAGATTTGACACTTGAAACAGAAAAAACTAAAGTCTACAATTCGGAAGTTATCTGAAATTGGAGAACTATCGTTTAAAATTGAAAAACTGCCGTCGGAAATGGGGATACTGCCTGAAATTAGAGAGCTGTCGCTTAAAACTAGAAAACTGTCGTGTGAAATTGAAAAGCTGCCGTTTCAAATTGGAAAATTACAGTCAAAAATTAAGATCCTACCAAAAACTGGATAGCGGCCATCTAAAACACAAAACTGCTACCTAAAATTTGGAAAACTTTTGTTTAAAATTCATAAACTGCCGTCAAAAAACTTAGATTTGCCTTCTATACTGGAGAACTTTGGCCTAAAATTGAAAAATTGCTGTCTCAAATTTTAAACTGTCTCAAAATGAAAAACTACCGTTCGAAATTGAAAAGTTGCCTCTGAAATTGAAGATCTGACACATGAAATAGAAAAACTACCGTCAACAATTCGGAAGCTGTTATCTGAAGTTGGAGAACTATCGCTTAACATTGAAAAACTACCGTCCGAAATCGAAAGACTGCTGCTTGAAATTGGAAAGCTGCCTATGAAATTGAAAATCTGACACATGAAATTGAAAAACGACCGTCAACAATTCGGAAGCTGTTATCTGAAGTTGAAGAACTATCGCTTAAAATTGAAAAACTACCGTCCGAAATCGAAAGACTGCTACTTTAAAATGGAAAGTTGCCTCTGAAATTGAAGATCTGACACCTGAAATTGAGAAGCTTCCGTCTAAAATTGAAAAACTACCATCTGAAATTGAAAGACTGCTGCTTGAAATTGAAGATCTGACACCTGAAATTGAAAAACTTTAGTCTACAATTCGGTAGCTCTAACCTGAAGTTAGGGAACTATCGCCTAAAATAGAAAAACTACCATCGAAAATTGATAAACTGCTGCCTTAAATTGGAAAGTTGCCTCTGAAATTGATGACCTGAAACTGAAAAACTTCCGTCTACAATTTAGGAGCTGTTATCTGAAGTTGGAGAGCTTCCGTCTAAAATTGAAAAACTACCATCTGAAATTGAAAGACTGCTGCTTAAAATTGAAGATCTGACACCTGAAATTGAAAAAGTTTTGTCTGCAATTCGGAAGCTGTTTTCTGAAGTTAGAGAACTATCGCCTAATATAGAAAAACTACCGTCCAAAATTGAAGAACTGCTGCCTTAAATTGAAAAGTTGCCCCTGAAATTGATGACCTGACACTTGAAACTGAAAAACTTCCGTCTGCAATTCGGAAGCTGTTATCTGAAGTTGGAAAACTATTGCCTAAAATTTAAAAACTACCGTCTAAAATTGATAGACTTCTGCTTTGAATTGGAAAGTTGCCTTTGAAATTGAAGATCTGACACCTGAAATTGAAAAACTTTCGTCTATAATTTGGTAGCTCCCATCTGAAGTTGGAGAACTATCGCTTAAAATTAAAAAACTACCGTCTGAAATTGAAAGACTGCTGTTTTAAATTAGAAAGTTGCTTCTGAAACTGAAGAACTGACATTTGAAATTGAAAAACTACCGTCTACAATTCCGTCCGTCATCTGAAGTTGAAGAACTATCGTCCAAAATTGAAAAACTGCCGTCGAAAATGAAGATACTACCTGAAATTAGGAAAACAGCCGCCTAAAACTGGATAACTGTCGTTTGAAATTGAAAAGTTGCCGCTCTAAATTGGAAAGTTTGTTGTTTAAAATTAGAATAACACCTAAAATTGACTAGGACTCACCTAAAAATAGAATTGCTACTTTGAATTTGGCAAACTTTTGTCTAAAATTCTTGAACTGCCGTCGAAAAATTGAGATTTGCCATCTAAATTGAAGAACTGGTACACCAAATTAAAAAATCACTACCATAAATTTAAAAACTGTTTCAAATTGAAAAACTACCGACTGAAATTGAAGCACTGCTGCTTTAAAATGCCCAAAAATTGAAAAACTACCGTCCGAAATTGAAGGACTGCTGCCTTAAATTAGAAATTTGTCTCTAAAATTGAAGATCTGACACTTGAAAATGAAAAACTATCGTCCACAATTCGGAAACTGTTATCTGAAATTGGAGAACTCTGACCTCAAAATGAAAATCTACCGTCCAAAATAGAAGGACTGATGCTTTAAATTGGAAAATTGCCTCTGAAATTGAAGATCTGACTCCTTAAATCAATAAACTTCCGTCTACAATTCGGAAGCAGTTATCTGAAGTTGGAGAACTATCGTTTAAAATTGAAAACCTACCGTCTGAAATTGAAAGACTGCTGCTTTAAATTGGAAAGTTGCCTATGAAATTGAAAATCTGACACCTGAAATTGAAAACTTCCGTTCACAATTCGGAAACTGTCATCTGAAGTTGGAGAGCTATCGTTTAAAGTTCACAAACTGCCGTCGGAATTGGGGATACTGTCTGAAACTAGAGAGCTGTCGCCTAAAACAGAAGAACTGTCGTCTGAAATTGGAAAACTTTCGTCTATAATTTGGTAGCTCCCATCTGAAGTTGGAGAACTATCGCTTAAAATTAAAAAACTACCGTCTGAAATTGAAAGACTGCTGTTTTAAATTAGAAAGTTGCTTCTGAAACTGAAGAACTGACATTTGAAATTGAAAAACTACCGTCTACAATTCCGTCCGTCATCTGAAAAAATTGAAAAACTGCCGTCGAAAATGAAGATACTACCTGAAATTAGGAAAACAGCCGCCTAAAACTGGATAACTGTCGTTTGAAATTGAAAAGTTGCCGCTCTAAATTGGAAAGTTTGTTGTTTAAAATTAGAATAACACCTAAAATTGACTAGGACTCACCTAAAAATAGAATTGCTACTTTGAATTTGGCAAACTTTTGTCTAAAATTCTTGAACTGCCGTCGAAAAATTGAGATTTGCCATCTAAATTGAAGAACTGGTACACCAAATTAAAAAATCACTACCATAAATTTAAAAACTGTTTCAAATTGAAAAACTACCGACTGAAATTGAAGCACTGCTGCTTTAAAATGCCCAAAAATTGAAAAACTACCGTCCGAAATTGAAGGACTGCTGCCTTAAATTAGAAATTTGTCTCTAAAATTGAAGATCTGACACTTGAAAATGAAAAACTATCGTCCACAATTCGGAAACTGTTATCTGAAATTGGAGAACTCTGACCTCAAAATGAAAATCTACCGTCCAAAATAGAAGGACTGATGCTTTAAATTGGAAAATTGCCTCTGAAATTGAAGATCTGACTCCTTAAATCAATAAACTTCCGTCTACAATTCGGAAGCAGTTATCTGAAGTTGGAGAACTATCGTTTAAAATTGAAAACCTACCGTCTGAAATTGAAAGACTGCTGCTTTAAATTGGAAAGTTGCCTATGAAATTGAAAATCTGACACCTGAAATTGAAAACTTCCGTTCACAATTCGGAAACTGTCATCTGAAGTTGGAGAGCTATCGTTTAAAGTTCACAAACTGCCGTCGGAATTGGGGATACTGTCTGAAACTAGAGAGCTGTCGCCTAAAACAGAAGAACTGTCGTCTGAAATTGGAAACCTTTCGACTAAACACATCTCGCTATCCGATTATTATTTCACATCGCCAATGAAGCGCTTAGTCGAGCATAACTTAAACCCTAAAAAGCTTCCGTTTTTGAAAAACTTCCATTATTTTATTTTCGACAAATATCAAATTCCAATTTCAAATCATAAAATATGCAACGGATTTATCTAAATATTTGGAAAATAACTCATATATATTTCCACATGCATATCGAAAAAATAAACTTCAAAAATTTCAAATTAAAAGGTGAGAAAAATAGTTTGGATTTTTTTTATTTCATTCATTTGCAAATAAAATTAATAAATCAAAATGAAAACATGAGAATATAAAAATAACAACAGCAACCAAAAAAAAAAAACCCCAAACTATAAAAATATAACGTGCTTGCTAGATAAACCGAAGTGGAGAGTGAAGCAGAGCAACAAAACTAACCGGAAACGGATGTGAATGGAGAGAAGCATGCATGTGAAAAAGTGATTTCATTTATAATAAATTTACAACATGTATAAAAGAATACACACACACACACACAGTTGCGCGCTCATACATATATGTATATGAACATTTATATACATATAACGATACTACTAATAAAAGAAAGCAACAACAACAATATAAAAAGTTAGTATTATGTAAAATGTAAAACGAAAGCTAACGAAAACACAGCCAGCCAGCACAAAAACATATTTTACATTTTGTTTATCGATTTATTTGGTCGAGGGAGGAGATTCATACTCCCGTTACATTCAAAAGGATAGATAGTGCGCCAGAAAGTAGGCTACATCACACACACCACCAGCTCAGTACCTATCCACCCCCTATAGGCTTTTGAAACCAAACTGAATTGACATGACAAATCATTTGGACTACATACAAAAACAAAAAGAATGTATTTATTTTCATATGTATTTGCCTGTTTGGATATGAGTATGTGTATTCATTTGTGTGGATATGCGTGTGTTAAAATATTTAAACATTTTATTTGTATAAAAAAGAAATTCTTGTTAAATTTGCATGTATGCATTTTGAACGTGACAATATGCAAGGGATGTGCATATTTTTATATGGATACGGAGATGCGGAGGCCGAACTGAAAGTTTTTGTAATAAATAATTTAAAATTGGAGATTTGCCGTCTAAAATTTAAAAGCTCCCGACTAAATTTACAGAGCTGTAATCGAAAATTGCCGAGAAAACTTGGAGAACTCTCGTCTGAAATAGGAGAACTGCCGCTTGAAATTAAAAATCTGACGTCAGAAATTAGAGAGATGCCGCCTAAAACTGACGAACTAGCATAGAATATTGAAGAGCTGTCATGAAAATTGGAAAACTTTCGTTTAAAATTGGAGAACTATCATCGTAAATCGAAGAGAGCAATCTGAATTTGAGAAGCCGCCTTCTAAAATTACAGAGCTTCTGCTTGAGACTGAAGAACTGTAGAATTAAATTCAATAGATGCCGTATGAAATTGGAAAAAGTCGTTCTTGTATTCGAAAGCCGTTCTTATTGAAGAGCTGCCGTCTAAAATTAGAAAACTGCCATCTAAAGTTAAAGAGTCGCATCCAAAATGGCAAAATTGCCGTAAAAAATTGGAGAACTACCGTCGAAAATTGGAGAACTGGCGTCAATATTTTGAGAACTGAAGTCCACAATGGAAGAAATGTGACCTAAAATTGCAATCTATTGGCTTAAACTGAAGGATTACCATTTGAAATTGAAAAACTGTGAGATCTATTGACGAAAACTAGAGAATTGCCATTTAAAACTGGAAAACTGTTATGTAAAATCAAAGAGCTACCATCTAAAATTGAAAAACCACCGTCTCAAATTGGACAGTCATTGATTAAAATTGGAGAACTGCAGTTAGAACTTAAAGAACTGTCGTCTGAAACTGGGTACCCGATGCTTAAAATTGAGAAACTGCTGACTTGCCGTCCAAAATTGGAGAACTATAGTACAGAATTGAAGAAGTGCCATCCAAAATTGGAGAACTGCCGTTCAAATTGGAGAAATACAGTTCAAAAATTGAGAACTGGCATCAACAGATTGAAAACTGACGTCCACAGATGAAGAATTGTGATCTGAAATTGTTCAGTTGTCGCCTAAATATGAAATTTGAAAACTGCTGTCTAAATTTGGGATCTGTCGGCGAAAACCGAAGAATTGCCATTTAAAATTGGAAAACTGTTGTCTAAAATTATGAAGTTGCCATTTCAAAATGGTATTGGAGAACTGCCGTCCAAAATTGGAGAACTGCCGTCCAAAATTGGAAAACTTCCGCCTAAAATTAGAGAACTGGAATCAATAATTTGAGAACGGACCTCCACAGTTGAAGAATTGTGGTCTAAAATTGTTCAGTTGGCTGACTTGCCATTCATAATTGGAGAACTGCCGTGCAAAATTGTAGAAATGCCGTCCGATATTGGAGAACTGCCGTCCAGAAGCGGAAAACTGGCGTCAACTATTTGAGAAAAGGTCGAAAATTGTTGAGTTGTCGCCTAAAGTTAGAGAGCTGCCGTCTGCAATTGCAGAGCTGCAGCCTAAAATTGTGATCTGTCGGCGAAAACTGGAGGATTGCCATTTAAAATTGGAAAACTGTTGTATAAAATTTCGTTTGAAAATGGAAGTTGTTGTCTAAAATTGAATTGGAAATCTGTCGCCTATAATTGGAGAGCTGCCAGCTGAAATTGGTGAACCGCTATTTAAAACTGGAGAACTCCCGTTCAGAATTGTAGAGGTGAGTGACATTTCTGACGACCGGAATCTGAAAACTGAAACTAAAACAGAAGAACTGATGTTGAAAGCCTCTGCCTATGATTGGAGAATTGCAGAGCCCACATTAAAAAGTTAAAAGCTCCAGCCTAAATTTGGTGAATCACCACACAAGAAAAGGAATACTTCAAGCTAGCATTTCATTAAGTTATTTTAACTTTTTCCAATCAAAACTTTCAGCCAGCTCCCAGAGTTTCTAAACACAAAAGCATTTGCGAATAACTGCATGTCTGTCTGTCTAGAGTGAATAGTTTTAAAACATTGTTCGGTGTTGTTTAATAATAATTGTCAGTTTGCCTTGTTGGTGCTAGTTGCACCTGCTATGAAATTTTGTGTAGGCATACAGTATCATCAAACAATTGGGTACCAGTAACGACAACTAAAACAACAGGAAAACAAAGACCACTACATTTTTCCGGATTGCATTTAACAACAACACGAACATATAATTTCTATTACTATTATTTCTACTCCCATTATTATTATTATTATTATTATGTTAAGTCAACATATTGTATTCCATTTTTGTTTATTATTTGAAATATTTAACGTATTGTTGAACTTATTTGTTGTCCTTGTATTTGTGTATAGTTGTTTTTGTTTTAATTATTTGTACATTTTAGTAGAAAACCAATGTTTATTTTTGTTGTTTTTGTGTGCAGTTGTTGAGGCTTCAAGCATAAATTTAAATAAATTAACAAAACAAAATAATATTTTGCATTATAATGATTACAGCACAAACACACAGACACACACACATTTGACTTTTCCAACCTCTACACACACACATACACATGCATAGGTGCAACCCATACTTAACCTTACTTTTTGACCTATAACATCAAACATTTATTTATTTTTAGATTTATTTATAGAAGGAGAGCAAAGGGTTAAAGCGGGACCACCACAGGGCTGTATAAATTTGACAATTAATTTGCAAAATTAATTAATTGCAAATGCAAATATTCAATGGAAAGCCGAGGCGTAAAGCAGAGAGGGGGAGGGTCCCAAAATCATTCAACATGAATAACTTGATTTTCTAATTAAATATTCACAAAATGAAAATAAATCGCGATTTTGTGATATTCTTTTTTTTCTGTTGATTATTTTTAAAAATGATTTAACACAAATTTTATTAGCGATTTAGTGATATATGTATTAACTTGAATGCATATTAAATAAATGCACATAAAATACTTATATAAAGAGAATAAATAAATCGGAATTTATTTTGAACCAAATCACTTAAAATATGTTTTAATTAAATTGTATGTGCTGACGTCTAACGTTCCTTTTGGCGAAATTGTGATTCGTGAACTAGACACAAATTATGATTTTGATAATATTTATAATTAATTGTTTAAATATAACAAAGGTAAACAGTTGTAATGTGAAAGTAAGTATATATTTCGAATGGTGTAGAAATCCTGAGAATCGGTGGGAATTCATCTAGAAATAAGCAGCTGATATATAAAGAACTGCAATTGGAAAAATGCTTCATAAAATTGATAAGCTTCCGATTAAAATTAAAAAACTGCCGTCTAAGCTTCGCGAGATGTCGTTTAAAATGAGAGCTGACGTCAAAAATAGGAGAACAGCCGTCCGAAATTGGGCAATTGTCGTCAAAATTGGAAACCGGCCATGAATAGTTGGAGAACTGATGCAAATGATTGGACAACCCGCCGTATAAAATTCGAAATCTGCAGTCTAAAAATGGAGAGCAGCCGTCAAATTCGGAAAACAGTCTAAGATAAAGGAATTGTCACTTCAAATTGGAGAGCTGCTGCCAAAAATTAGAGAGCTGTCCTCCAAGAACTGGGAGACTTGCTAGAATTGAAGATTTAGCGTCTAAAATGGGATACTTGCCGTCCAAAATTGGATGTTTGTCTCTAAAAATTCGATAACTGTCGTGAAAAATTGCAAAGATGCCTTTTAAAAATAGATAACGTCACCCAAGTTAAAGAACTGCTGTCGAAAATTTGAGAACTGCCGTCAAAAATTGGAGAGCTGCCGTCAAAACTTAGAAAACTGCAGTCAGTAAATTTAGGAGCAAGCTACGATTGTAGGCTGCTATCAAAAATTGGAGAACTGCTGTCAAAAATTGGGGAACTGCCGTCAGAAATTGGAGAACTGCCGTCATTAAATTTAAGAGCGGGCTAATATTGGAGAATAGCAGCAAAAAATTGTCAAATTGTCGTGTAGAATTGGAAAGCTATTATCTTAAAATTGAGAACTGCCATCTAGAACTAAAGAGTTACTGTACAAAAATGAGCCACCACCGTCGAAAATTAGAAAGCTACCGTCTAAAAATAAAGAGTGCCCTAAAAACTGAGAAGTGCGTTCAGATTGGAAAAATTTCACTTAAAATTAGAGAGATGGAGGAACTTGTCTGGAGAACTGCCATTTAAAATTGGAAAACTGCCATCTAGAACTAAATATTTGCCGTAGAAAATTTAACAGTCTTGCCCAATATTGGAGAACTGCATTCGAAAATTTTAAAATTGTAGTCAAAAAGAGAAGAGCTGACTTTCAAAATTGAAAATTGATGTAGAATTGGAGACCTGTCAATTAAAACGTAGTAATCTGGCATTTGAAAGAGTAAAACTGACATCAAAAATTAGAAAGCCGACGTCTAAAATTTAAAAGCTGCAACTCAAATTGAAAAGACCTATTTAAAATTGGTAAACTGCCATTAAAAGCAAAAGAGCGGATGAGAATTAGAGAGTTTTCAATAAAAATTTGGAGAACTGCCGTCTAAAAGAGAAGAACTGCTTTAAAAAAATAGAGAGAAAAATCCTAAAACTCGAGAACTGGGTTGAAAATCGAAGAGCCATCTGGGATTGGAGAGCTGATATATGAAAATTGAAGAGTTACTGCCCAAACTTGAAGAGCCGCTATTCAGAATTGGGGGGGCTAAAGCAAAAAATTGCAGAGTTGTCGTCAAAATTTGGGGAATTACCGTCGAAAACTGAAGAGCTGTCTTGCAAAAATGAAAAGACTTTCTAGAAATGAAGATTTGCCGTCTAAAATTGGAAATTTTCCGTGCGAAATTGGAGATTTGTCGTTCAAAATTCGATAGCTATCGTGAAAAATTGCACAGATGTCGTTCAGAAATAGATAATGATTTCCAAGTTGAAAAACTGCCGTAAACAATCGGAGAATTGTATTCATTAAAGTTAGGAGCAGAGTAAAATTGTAAACTACCATCAAAAATTAGAGAACTGCCGTCAAAAATTGGGCAGCTGTCTTGCAAAAACTAGGAGACCTGCCAAAATCAAACATTTGCCATCTAAAATTGGAAACTTGTCGTCCGTAATTGGAGACTTGCCGTTCAAAATTCGAAAGCTATCGTGAAAAATTGCAAAAATGCCGTGCAAAAATAGATAATGGCTTTCAAGTTGATGAACAGCCGTCAAAAATTGGAGAATTACAGTCATTAAAGTTAAGAGCGGACAAAAATTGGACAGATTTTGCAAAAATGTAAGAAATTTGCCGTCTAAAATTGGATAGCAAGTCCAAAATTGGAGACTTATCGTTCAAAATTCGATAACTATCGTGAAAAATCGCAAAGATGCCGTCGAAAAATAGATAACGCCTTCCAAGTTGAAGAGCTGCCGTCAAAAATCGGAGAATTCCATTCATTAAAGTCAGGAGCGGACTAAAATTGTAGACTACCGTCAAAAGTTGGAGAAATGCCGCCAAAAATTGGGCAGCTGTCTTGCAAAAACTAAGAGACTTGCCAGAATCAAAGATTTGCCGTCTGAAATTGGAGATTTGTCGCTCAAAATTCGATAACTGCCGTGAAAAATGGGAAAGAGACCGTCCAAAAACAGATAATGCTTTCCAAATTGAAGAACTGCCGTCAAAAATCGGAGAATTGCATTCATTAAAGTCAGGAGTGGACTAAAATTATAGACTACCGTCAAAAGTTGGCGAACTGCAGCCAAAAATTGGGCAGCTGTCTTGCACAAACTAAGAGACTTGCCAGAATCAAAGATTAGCCGTCTGAAATTGGAGATTTGTCGCTCAAAATTCGATAACTGCCGTGAAAAATTGGAAAGAGACCGTCCAAAAACAGATAATGCCTTCCAAGTTGAAGAACTGCCGTCAAAAATCGGAGAATTGCATTCATTAAAGTCAGGAGCGGACTAAAATTGTGGAGTACCGTCAAAAGTTGGAGAACTGCAGCCAAAAATTGGGCAGCTGTCTTGCACAAACTAAGAGACTTGCCAGAATCAAAGATTTTCCGTCTAAAATTGGAGATTTGTCGCTCAAAATTCCATAACTGCCGTGAAAAATTGGAAAGACACCGTCCAAAAACAGATAATGTCTTCCAAGTTAAAGAACTGCCGTCAAAAATCGGAGAATTGCATTCATTAAAGTCAGGAGCGGACTAAAATTGTAGACTACCGTCAAAAGTTGGAGAACTGCAGCCAAAAATTGGGCAGCTGTCTTGCACAAACTAAGAGACTTGCCAGAATCAAAGATTTGCCGTCTAAAATTGGAGACTTGTCGCTCAAAATTCGATAACTAACGTGAAAAATTGTAAAGATACCGTCCAAAAACCGATAATGCCTTCCAAGTTGAAGAACTGCCGTCAAAAATCGGAGAGTTCCATTCATTAAAGTCAGGAGCGGATTAAAATTGTAGACTGCCGTTAAAAATTGAGGAACTGCTTCCAAAAATTGGACAGATGTCTTGCAAAATCTAAGAAATTTAGAATTTGCGCCTAAAATTGGAAACTTGTTATCCAAAAATGGAGACTTCGATAACTATCATGAAAAATTGCAAAGATGCCGTCCAGCTATCGAAGCTAGATAGTTTTAGCTAGAAAAATCGACATATATCGCCTAATCACAGCAAAGAAATTTTATTTTAAAGCAAGATAGAAGCAATATTCACTGCACTGAATCAAAGTGATATCAAAACATCAGAGGGTAACGAACTTTTTAAATTCAGGAAAAGCATAAACAATGATTTAAAATATTTATTATTGGATTAAATTTAAATGAGAGTTTATGCATATACCGTCACCTCTCCCTTTCCTTCTCACTCATACAGATAAATATATTTACACACACACTTATTGGAGTATAATTTTTCATAAATTGCATGCAAAAAAATATTTTGCTTATTTTAATCAAATATTTTTATTAATTAAATTATTGATAAAAATATTGTGTTGCGCTCAGCTGCGCGCGAGTATGTCGGATAGTGTTTGTATTTGTATGGCACTTTATTGAAATATTTTCGATTAATTTTTACTTTTAGGGCCATACACTGAAAGAAAAAAGATAGAGAGGGAGAGAGAGAGAAAAAGAAGGGACATGGAAACGAAAAAAAATATTGTTAATAAAACATTATGATCAAATAATGAATCAATTAAAAAGAAAACAAAGTAAATTTTTGCCAACCGTCCATGTGCTATGGATAAAGCCTAAAGTTAAAAAACATGGTACGCTGAACAGCACACACACACACACACACACACTAACACGAACAATTGGTGTTGTGTTTACGTTGTTGGATTTTTGTGTGTTTATTTGTTGGTTGCTGTTGTAATGCCCTGGTGCGTTCTGGAGCGCGTCAAAGTGTAGGCGGCGACGGCATGGCATGAATGTGTGCCTGTCTACCTGCCTGACTGCCTTGCCGCAGAAAAATAAAAGCGCAAAGTACAACAGCACACAATGGTAGCCATCAATATGGGGGTGTGTGTAGCGCTGTATGTGTGTCAGTCTCAAAGCAAAAAAAAAAGAAAAATCAGACGTCTCTTTAAATTCATTCTTCCATACATGCAGTTTTAATAACTTAATTCTTAAATTCAATGTTGAAGAAAAACAAAACAAACCACGTAGAAAGAAGAAAGAAAGAAAGAAAAAAAAAAGATAGTTGATCCTGGGGTAGCACAAGAAATTTCCTGTCTTTTTTCTTTGTTAGAAAAAAAAAACGAAAACACGTTTGCATTACAAATAGCAGAAAATGTTAAATGGTGCGAGCAGAAAGTTAAAAGTACAAAAAAAAAAAAAAGAAACACAAAAACAAATTTGCAATGCGCCTATTAGCATTTCAGACTTTTTTCTTTTTGTTTCTTCTTTCTTTTTTTACACCTAAAAATATGCAGTGAAAAATTTTTTGCATGAGTAGTTCCTTTATTATTGTTGTAAGACTTATTTCCCTTCTTCTTATCTCTCCTCTTCATCGTTTTTCTCTAATTGCGTGACTATGCAAAATATTTCTTGATTTTAATTGCATTCCGAGACATCTAAACTCACACCTATGCGGCAAATTTCTTTTTACAAGAATCTACAATAACTACAGTAAAAAAAGAAGCGACCTGAGAGAGAAAGAGAGAGGCAAAACGAAAGACAAACGCTTAAGAAGGAGAGGGTTAGTGATGCATACATAGAAGGTATGTGAAAGCGAGATAAATGACAGTTAAGTTTTCTTTTAGCTTTGCATACAATTTGGCGTAAAAATAGTAAATATAGAACACGAATACTAGTTACTCTCTGCACATAAACTTTGAGTGTTTTTTTTTTTTTTAAATTGCTTGCTTATTCTTTAGGATATCTTGAAAATTTTTAGCCGCATTTTTAATTCAAACTTTTCTTCTAGAGTTCGGTCTAAAAATAGTTTTGTTTTTTTTTTTTTTTTTGTGAAAAAATCAAAAACTAAAGTTAACTACTTAATTTGCATGTTTAGCGTGCTTCAATAGTAATAAAGTTTTATAATATTTATGGTATTTTTTTATTAAGTTTGATTATAGTGAACGAAGATTTTCCATAGAGAAAAGAAGATTCCCGGTTCAGTTTAATTTTCGTTAAATAAAAATTAAATCTTGACCAATTTTCAAATCTGATAAAACACTGCTTTCCCTTTTCTCTCCTCCAATCAAAAATTTTGAAAACTTTCCCCTTCAAACACAGATTACCAACAATGTTTTTCTAAAGTCTTTTCATCCTTTCACTTCCCAATCCAGATTCGACCACATCCACAGTTTCAAAACTCAAAATTAATCCAGAAATACGATGATTATGATTTCAGCAGAGAAAGGGTTGGTAGGTTTTGACGCCTGGGTTGGGAATGCGAAATACGATTTTTAGTTTTGTAATCGCAAATCTTTCCTATAGTGAAATTATCGAATTAATTATTTATAGGGGATGGGTAAATATTAAAATTAAGTCTTATCCGAAAAATCGAAGAAATTTTTCGCATTCGTGATTTTGGCATATACCTAAAACCATGATTCAATGATTAATGATTGAATGACTAATGATTGAATGACTAATGATTGTATGACTAATAATTGAATGACTAATGATAAAATGACTAATGATAAAATGACTAATGATTAAATGACTAGTAATTGAATGACTATTGATTGAATGACTAATGATTGAATGACAGATAATTGAATGACTAATGATTGAATGACTAATTATTAAATGACTAATGATTGAATGAGTAATGCTTGAATGACTAATGATTGAATCACTAACGATTGAATGACAAATTACTAATGGTTGAATGAGCAACGATTGAATGGCTAATGATTGAATGACTAATGATGGAAGTTTAGAGTTAGAACCAGAGTTGAAGGTAGGCTGGACTAAACTAAAGCACTCAGTCTCGAAGGCCATTGCACTATACCTAGGATAGAACCAGTAGAAGAGAGTAGAAAGACATGAAAGATATGTGAGAAGATAAAGGGAAGAAGAAAGATCTAGGGTCTCTCAACCTTAAACTTCTTTGTTTCACTGATGAACCTTAGAAGCTCAGGAAAAGGGAGAGTCTGGACATTGCTCATACTCAAGACATCACCACCCAACAGCCTTAATCTGATTCTCAAGAACGCCGGACAGCTACAAATATAATGTTCCGTAGTATCGTCATCCTCAAGACACGATTTGCAGGTTGGATGAGTGATGACGCACATGTTAGTCATATGCTGACCACTTGTGTTGTGCCCAGTGATGACACCCACCAGTAATCTCAGGTCCTTTTTTCTAAGTTTCAAAAGAAATTTCGCTGATTTCCTGTTAGGTTGTCTCACGAACCACTTTGCGGTTCTGCAGGAGTCAAGCTGGGACCATTTTTCTCTATGGATAGAAACAACGAAATCGTTGATCCAACGCATGATTTGCCCAGAAGTTACGCCAAGAAAAGGTTGGTGTAATTGCATAACCTTTATTAGCTAGTTTATCAGCTAGTAATGATTGAATGAGTAATGATTGAATGACTAGATGACTAATGATGGAATGACTAATGATTGAATGACTACTAATTAAATAAGCAATGATTGAACGATTAGTGATTAAATGACCAATAATGAAACAACTAATGGTTGAGTGACTAATGATAGATGATTGAATGACTAATAATTGAATGACTATTGATTGAATGACCAATAATTGAATGACCAATATTTGAATGACTAATGAATAATTTATTTGGTGATGATTATGATTAACTATTTAATCATGACTAAATTTAGTCATGATTCATTCGTTAGTCATGACTAGAATTTTAGTTAACTAGTTAGTTAACCCTACTCTATTTTCAACATTTTGTTGAATCATTCTCAGGTTAAATTATACTGGATAACTGAACCCATTAATATCACAAACAACAGGTTAGACAAATGGGACTCGTTGCTTTCCGATATTCTACCCTCGTGCATCGTTGGTGCTCCTCTCTTAAGTCTGTTAAATTGTTTCTCAAGCAAAACTACCACGAGAAAGTAAAAAGATTCTGGGTAGCTTGGTATATCTGTGGTATTACTAGACTAACCTTGAACACCGTGGACAACAGACATGTTAGATAGCTACTCAATCCCAGTTATAACTTCCGGGATTCGCCGCTAGATGGCACCTTCCATTTAAATTGAATAAATGTTTCGCTATAGTTTAGTAACCGACAAAGATATTACTATGAAATTCGATACAAATTTTAATCTTAGCACGCTTCCCGACACAGGTTGTGTTTCATTCCCGAATTTTGCCGCTAGATGGCACCTTTCATATAAACATAATAAATGTTTCCCCATAGTTCAGTAACTGTTAAAGGTATTACCATGAAATTCGGTACAGGTATTGACATTAGCATGCTTCCAGACATAGGCTATTTTAATTTCCGAATTTCGCCGCTAGAGGGCACCTTCCATACAAACCTAATAAATGTTTCCCCATAGTTCAGTAAACGTTAAAAATATTACTATGAAGTTCGGTACAGATATTGCTCTTAGCATGCTTCCAGACATAAGCTATATTTAACTTCCGAATTTCGCCACTAGAGGGCACTTTCCATATAAACTGAATATGTGTTTCCGCATTGTTCAGTAACCGTTAAAGATATCACCATGAAATTTGGTACAGGTATTGCTCTTAGCATGATTCCAGACATACGCTAGATTTAACTTCCGAATATCGCCACTAGAGGGCACCTTCCATATAAACTGAATATGTGTTTTCCCATAGTTCTGTAACCGTTAAAGATATCACCATGAAATTTGGTACAGGTATTGCTCTTAGCATGCTTCCAGACATACGCTATATTTAACTTCCGAATATCGCCACTAGAGGGCACCTTCCATATAAACTGAATATGTGTTTCCACATTGTTCAGTAACCGTTAAAGATATCACCATGAAATTTGGTACAGGTATTGCTCTTAGCATGCTTCCAGACATACGCTATATTTAACTTCCGAATATCGCCACTAGAGGGCACCTTCCATATAAACTGAATATGTGTTTCCACATTGTTCAGTAACCGTTAAAGATATCACCATGAAATTTGGTACAGGTATTGCTCTTAGCATGATTCCAGACATACGCTAGATTTAACTTCCGAATATCGCCACTAGAGGGCACCTTCCATATAAACTGAATATGTGTTTCCACATTGTTCAGTAACCGTTAAAGATATCACCATGAAATTCGGTACAGGTATTGGTCTTAGCATGCTTCCCGATATAGGCTATGACTAACTTCCGAATTTCGCCGCTAGAGGGCATCTTCCCCATAAACTAAGCAAAAGTTTCATCATAGAAAAAAAAACATATTATCAACTTGTCTACCAGGATGAACACTTCACATAGGAGACTAAAACTCCTTAGCTGAATGGAAGTGATTAATTTCATAAATCAACGAAATTACTTTGCACATATGATAAATATATAAAAATTCTAGAGCTATGCAGTTTTCATTTATAAAGGGTTCAGTAGTTGCTTAAGTTTAATAAATGTAATTTAAAATTCTGCTACTATTTACTAAAGAAATATTACATTTAAATATACTATGTATAAAAAAGAATTTATAAATAAATTGCTATAAAATAAGTTTTTTTTAATATAAAAGCTAAATTGTTCATATGTATGCAAGCAGCAACCACTTGACCTATTTCAAGAAAAAATATTATTGCAATTTTTCTTTTTATAAATATCAAGAGAGCAGGATTTCTTCTCTTTTTTCATGCATACATATGTATGTAGAAATCATTTCCATTTTCGATTTAATTTACTTTAGTTTACTTGACTTTTGCTTATGGTTGCGCTTTTAACTTCCGCTTCTGCACAAATCACATAAACACATATGTGCAAAGTAAGTATATGAGTGAGTGTGTATGTTCACTCATACATACACTGATATAAAATGAGAAACATTACGGTAAGAAAAACAAAACAAAAAAAAAATGCGCAAAAGTAAAATACGTTCGCATGTTCAATTGCACTTTTCTTTCACTTTTGTATGTGGTATAAATGTGTGTGAGTGTGTGTAATTATGCAATTTATGTGCGCGTGTGCATGTGTGGTGTTGAGAGGGTGTGGGATTCAGTTAGAACAATAATTTGTTTTCACTATTTTTGTATGTTTTTTTTTTTGCATGTTTACTTTTAATTGATAACGCAACAAAGAAAAAAATAAAAACAACAAAAACCGTGAGTGAACTTTGTACATTTTTGATATGAATATAAAAATATCAACCCTGTAAAAAAACTACACCCTTGTGACGCAAATACATACATGCATGTCACTATCATTAGTATGAGTGTGAGTGCGTGTTACGAGCTTTTGTTGCGTTTACTTCTTTTTTCAGTTTGCTAAATTTATTTACAACTTTTATGACACACAAAAAAAAAAAAAAAAAAATTGTATTACTTTTTGTTTCTTATAATATAATTTGGAGATTTTTTTTTTTTTGGTATTTTTCTCCTTTATTATTTTGTTGTTTTTATTTTTGGTTAATATATTTATGCTTAAAATTACCTCCGCTTTTCCTTTGATAATACACATTTTGACATCGTCTTCCGGTGACTGCCACACCAGGCGTTGCTGTTCCGTAAGGTCGTGTATACTTAAATTGTATACAATATTTCTGTAAAGAAAAAAGAAAAGAGATAGCGTATAAATAAAATAAACAGCTAAGCATATGCACATATACATACACACACACACATATATAATATACAAATAAAATATTAATAATGTAATTAGTTATGGGATTTAAAATATGTATACATAAAAATATTATGCTGTTTATATTTTCATTTTCTTTTTCGTCTCTGTTTTTAAGTATTTCAATTAAAATCGCATAATTGCATAAATTATTTAAATTTTTATATAAACCCACACACGCATACTTATGCTTTGCATAAATGCAGTGGTGTGAGTAATTAAGATATTCATTGTAAATTTATGTAAGCAACTTGGTATATGAACAAGAAATTAGAAGAGAGTTTTAAAAAAATTCAAGTTCAAATGTGTTGAGAAATTTTAATGCTACAATTTTAGATTAAGAGTAGCGCTGAAAAAATTGTTCTTTTAACCCTTTCGGGACCATAGGGAAACTAGAAACGATACAGCAAAACCGAAACCGGATTTGTATTCTCTGGCCTTTATTTCTTGTTACAATTTTTCATAAAAAAAAAGATTTGCGCTTCTGAAAGCCTGAACTTTCTCTGGGTCACCGGTGACCCTCAATGAGATTTATTTACGAAATTTTTCAGTACATTTTTAATCGATTTTTTTTTTTTAAAGATAAGCAAATTTACGTCTTATTAATATTTTTTTTTTTCACTTAACCCTTTTTTGACCATAAAAAACTAGAAATGATAGAACAAAAACGAGTCCAGATTCGAATTTTTCGACCCCCATTTCATTGTAAAAATGACAGGCTGAGAGGAAAAGCGAGCTAAACTTTATATAAGAGGAAAAGTGAAATAATTTAGTGTGTCAGTGCAAGAATGGCATAAGTAATACGGTTTAGAGTGAAAATAAAACTCCTTAAAAGTAAGAGCAAAAATGGTATAACAATTCTTTCAGAGCAAGAATAGCATAGTTTTTTATTCCATTTTCGCTCTGAACATATTGCTTTTCACTTTTGCTCTGAACATATTTCGTTTTGCTTTTGCTCTTAAGTAAAATTATTCCATTTTTTTCTAAACGTAGAAGTTATACCACTTTTCCTCTCAAATGAGAACGATTCGGTTTTATATCACTTTCGAATGATAAATAACAGATTGAGAGGAAAAGCGGGCTAAAATTTATATAAGAGCAAAAGTGAAATAATTTAGAGTGTCAGTGCAAGAATGGCATAAGTAATACGGTTTAGAGTGAAAATGAAACGCCTTAAAAGTAAGAGCAAAAATGGTATACCAATTCTTTCAGAACAAGAACAGCATAGTTTTTTATTCCGTTTTCGCTCTGAACATATTTCGTTTCACATTTGCTCTGAACATATTTCGTTTCGCTTTTGCTCTTAAGTAAAATTATTCCACTTTTTTCTGAACGTAGAAGTTATACCACTTTTCCTCTCAGCCTCTCAAATATTCTTAAAAAATTTCCATTGAAGAACTTAGGGTCACCGATGACCCTGTGGCCCTCAATGGGATCTCTTTAAAGAAATTTTATGTAAATTTTTATTAGATATTTCTTTAAAGATAGGCAAAGTTACTTCGAAATAATTTTTTACTTAACCTTTTCTTGACCGTAAGGAAACTAGAAGCGATAGAGCAATTTTCGATTCGCATTTTCGACCCACATTTCGTTGTAAAAAGGTTCTCAAAAAGTTTCCATTGAAGATCTTAGGGACCACGGTGACCCTGTGGCGCTCAATGGGACTTTTTTACGAACTTTTTCTTCACAATGTTATCAGATATTTTTTTAAAGAGAAAGAGACAAAGTTATTTAGTATTAATTTTTCACTTAACCCGTTCTTGACCATAAGAAGACTAGAAACGATAAAGCAAAACCGATTCTAGATTCGCTTTCTTTGACCCTCATTTTATTGTAAAAAGGTTCTTAAAAAGTTCTAATTGAAGATATTAGGGTCATCGGTGACCCTGTGGCACAATAAAAACGAAAGAGAAATCAATGGTAAGACCAATTTTCTGTCCATGCTATGGAAATGAGTTTCTAGTTTTGGGTTACGACGTTTAATAATTGTAGATCTATAAACTTTTGTTTTGTGTGAATTTACGAGTGTCAGTTCCCAGATATTTACTCTAAATTGTTTTATTGGTATAAATAAAGCCACGCTCATTTATTATAAAGTCCTAATGGCCACTTTTCCTCCAAGCACAATTAATGTTTCGCCAATTTTCTGCCTTTAGATGTGGAATAGTACAACAAAAACATTATTGGGTATATTGTATCTTTTGAGGGTCTACGCCCTGGAATAAGTTTTTAAATTTTCATGTTTCTAGATTCAGTCAATTAGATAGAAAAAATTATGAATTCAAAGGAAAAAGGCCTCACTGTAGTCACCTCTCGCTCTCTTCTTCTTCTTAATAAAAATTTGCCGCTTTTAAAGTCGATTCCTCTGAATTGAAATTTTCTTTTGATAAAACATAAATACTTAACCTTGCCCCTAACTTCCCATCTCTCTCTCGTCCTCCTCCTGCTTTCAGAACTCTTTTGTTATACTACCGATACTGAGCGTTGTTGAATGAATAATGATCATTCGTCCCTAGTTGCAAAGGTTCCATAACTTTACCCTTAAGTTTCTAACTCCTTAGTTAATCTTATTCATTGCAGGCGGTACTGATTTTTAATAAAGTCTTATAAAAAACTCTGCGCAACATTTTTTGAAAATGTTCTCGAAATGAGGCAGAAAAAGGAATCAAGAAATGTTACTTTTGTTTCAGCTGGATTTTCAATAGGTTTCTTAAGAATTTCTAGGAATAAAATACAAAAAATCTAAATAAAAATTATTTTGGAAATTTTGGTTGACAAAAGCATTTTTTTTTTTTTTGAAAAATTATTCTTTGTTGAAAACGTTGTAAAAACTTATAAAACGTGAAGAAAACATAAAAAAAAAAAATTTTTTTCATGCATCCCCCCTTCATGAATTTTTTGAAAAATTTAGGTGGAAAAAAAAATTTTGAAAAAAAAATTTTTTTTGTTGAAACGTTGTAAAAACTCATAAAACGTGTAGAAAATACAAAAAAATCGAAATAAAATTTTTTTTTTCCACATACCCCTACCTTACCATTTTTTAAAAAATCATAAAATCATCGATATCACGAAAGTACGATATAGTCAAATAAACAATAAAGTCTAAATGGTTTAAGTAACCTGACTGTCTTTTGGCTTTAGTTTGTTTTAATAGAAAATCACCTAATCTACATAGTTCAAGTAGCTGCCAATTGCAGATTTTTTAGTTTAACCTAAATGCAAGCAAATCAAATGCTGTTTTGAAATAAGATCCATTGATGAATACACACATTAATTTAATTTATGATATTTAACAATAAAATCTAAAATTAATTACTTTGCAACTCTGTTCAAAAATGCAACTCTGCATAACTAATCAAAATATTCAAAATAATATCACTCATACGCCTACGGCCTATTTTTTGCAAATGTGAGCAAAATTAATTTTGTAGGCAATAATAAAGTAAATATAGGCAACAAAATACGAAATATGTGAGGGGGGGAAGGGAGAGGGTATCATGGAACGACATGTTCAATTTTGTTCACTGCTAATTTCATCATTTTAACAATAATTATTTTGTAATTTCTAATTGAGAATAAATTGTGTGCCAGCCAGTAAAGAGCCAGCATAGAGCATAATAGGAAAACCAAAAATCAAAGCAAACACACACAAGCACACAATACACTTACACACATATACATATTCATATGTGTGTGTTAATATGCAAGCAAGCGTAGATGCAATTGAGTGTAAAGTCAGTCAAAGTTTGTTGCTTTGTTGTTGTTGTTGTTGTTCGGTTGGCAATTATGACGCGTTTAAATTATAACAACAATAACAAAAAACTAAACACTAACAATATATAATGAAAACATCAGCATGAGTATGTGTGTGTGTGTGTGATGCAATCAACAATAAAAAAAAAGCAACAGCAGCAACAATAGCAACAACAACAAAGCTAGCTAGCATGGCATCTAAAATGCAAAGCACAATTCATTTACGAAATTGCACACACACACACACAGCTGCATGCGTTTATAAACGTTTCTAATCACAAAAACGTCATAATCGTTATCGTCAACGTCATTGACTATAATAACAAAAAAAAAAAAAACATCATCAACATCGTCATTGGCATTGGCTGAGCGCGTTTTCTCTGATGCAAGCAAAACCGAACAACGAACCAAGGAACGCACTGGCGGCGAATTTAAGCTTGAACGTTCAAAGCTGCCGCTATCACCTGCTGTCCGTCTCCACCGCTGCCTATTACCGCTTGAATTGTGAATAAATACAGCAGAATATGAAATTGTGGCTTACACATACATATATGCATATGTATGTGTAAGTGCATGCTTTGAGTTGTATATTTAAAGGGAGTAAGGAAGAGACGAAAGGAGAAAGAGAGAGAGAGGGAGAAAGAGAATCATAGCAGGTGCTCTGCACATTTTCAAAACTTGCATAAGAAAAATGAAAATTATGCACATGAGTGCTAAACATTCAGTGTATGCGTCTGTTACGATATAAGGCACACACACACACATACACACACATACTTGTGTTTACTTTTGCATTTTCAGCATTATTAATACGAGTACGCAGCATTTGGCGCGAAACCGCGCTCATAAATATTTTTCAAACATTTTTCCCCATTTCGTTTGTATTGTAGTGTTTGCATACATTCATATACAAATACATATATTTGCATATATGTATATGTGTGTGTGTGTGTTTGTGTGTATTTTATTTTGTTGAAGTGCATGCATGCGGTGTTTTTATGTATGTATGTGTGTGTGTTTGTATAGTGTATAGGTACGCAGCACAATAAGCAAATAGGTGCGATAGTGTTTATATGTGTGTGTGTGTGAGTGTATAACAACTGCATTGCAGTCTCTCTGCTGTATATGTATACGTGTGTGAGTGTGTACGCAGCGATTGTGGCTGCGGTTCCTTTTGTTATCGTTGTAGCTCTAAAGCAAACGCATACTACCATAGATATAAAATGCATTGCTTCTTGTTCGTTCCTTCATTCGACGTTCGTTCATTCGGTTGGGGTTGGTACTTTACACTTTTTTTTCTCTTTTTTTTTGGCAAAAATGTAAAATGAAATTCAAATTTTGTATAGCTGAAGCAATAGCAACACCACTACAGCAACAAAAAAAATTAAAAAAAAAAAGAAATACTCACAAAAAAATTTTAGACGCTACCCAACAAAAACCGTAAAAGGAAATCATGTGTTCTGGCGTTGTCTGACAGGCGGCACCTGCACAACAATTTCTCGTTAATATCAGCAAAAAGTGTGAGCGTAAATTTTTCGTTACTTTCATTAGCGATTTTTGCGTATTGGTATCAACGCCTCTGACTTTCAATTAAATTCAAAGCAAAATTTTACAGAAAATTGCATGGCAATATCATAACATAAAAACATTTCACATTAGCTCATTGTGTTTGGCACAGAATTTCGAAGAATATACACTAAAGCTGAAAATGTGATATTGAAACCAAATATTTCTAAAGCAGTTCGACTCTGGAAATTATAAATGTAAAAATTTAAAAAACCCTGAAATAACGAGTTTCAAGTTGATCCGATGAACTGGAATTTTGTCTGCCATATTGGATCCGCCATTTTGAGTTTCGCAAAACTGATGCCAGGTTCGTAATTAGCGACCTCAAAAACCCCTGAGTAACAAGTTTCAAGTTAATCAGATCAAATTTAAAAAAATCTTTCCCCATATTGAATCCGCCATTTTGAGTTTCGCATAACTAATGCCAGATTCGTGATCAACGAGCTTGAAAACCCCTAATAAATAGGATTCAAGTTAATCAGATTAATTTTTAAAAAAGTCTTCCGCCATATTGGATCCGCCATTTGGAATTTTCAAAATTTGATGCCAGATACGTAATTAGCGAGCCCAAAAATTCCTGAGAAGCAAGTTTCACGTTAATCAGATCAAATTTTAAAAAATCTTCCGCCATATTGGATCCGCCATTTTGAGTTTCGCAAAACTGATGCCAGATTCGTGATCAACGACCTTAAAAACCCCTGAATAACAAGTTTCAAGTTAATCAGATCGAATTTTAAAAAATCTTGCGCCATATTGGATCCGCCATTTTGAGTTTCGCAAAACTGATGCCAGATTCGCAACCAGCGACCCCAAAAACCCCTGAGTGACAAGTTTCAAGTTAATCAGATCGAATTTTAAAAAATTTTGCGCCATATTGGATCCGCCATTTTGAATTTTCGCAAAACTGATGCCAGATTCGCAACCAGCGACCCCGAAAACCCCTGAGTAACAAGTTTCAAGTTAATCAGATCAAATTTTAAAAAATCTTGCGCCATATTGGATCCGCCATTTTGAGTTTCGCAAAACTGATGCCAGATTCGTGATCAACGACCTTAAAAACCCCTGAATAACAAGTTTCAAATTAGTCAAATCAAATTTTAAAAAGTCTTCCACTATATTGGTTTCGCCATTTTGAATTTTGAAAATCCAATTCAAGGTTCGTAATCAGCGACCCCAAAAACCCCTGAGTAACAAGTTTCAAGTTAGGTTAGGTTGGAGTGGCTGTCGAGAGACACACTTAGGCCTGAACGGCCCATTGTGATACCACATAGTTGGACCTACAGTTTAACGCCGATTCCGAACGGCGGTGTGGCAATTTTTTATCGGCTTGGTGGTTTTGCCATTACCAACCAATGTGTGTACTTGTACACTATCTTATAATTCTCATACACTTCATATTGATAGTGAATATAAGAAAGTTATGAAAATTAACCACCAGACGAAGACGGGAATCGAACCCGAACCTCCCAGATGAAAGCCTAGTGCACTATCCACTAGGCTATCGAGGTCGTCTGAAAAAAGTTTCAAGTTAATCAGATCGAATTTTAAAAAATCTTCCGGCATATTTTATCTGTTATTTGGAATTTTGAAAGACTGCAGATGTCGTAATTGGCATACATTTTTCTATCAGAAACACAAAAAAAAAACATTTCCGGATATTGAAAATCGACGGAACTCGCATAGCCCAACCCAACCCAACAGTAAGAGCGGAGAACATTTTAAAGAATCACGTTTGTACAAAAAAATATTTTTTTCAATATTTAAACTTAAAAATTTACTTTAACCGCCTGCTTTGATAGCTCTATCACAACTCGACTTAGATGTTTTGCGCACCTACGTTATGCACGCCACACTTCTTCTTCGATCTTTGTTTCCAGTCGACGCTGTCGCTATTGAAATTGTGGTGTTGTTGCTCAGTTGCTTTGCTGCTATTGGTTGGTTCGATAGCGTGATGTCTTGTGCGAATGAAATTTCAAATTTCCGATCGCAGTAGGCTGCCATGTTTACTTGTTTTTCCCTTCTTAGCTGTCGACGTGGCGTGATGATGCCGTTATGTTTGTGTGTGCTGTTGATGGCATGATTCGTTATGCTGGTTGTTGTTGTTGTTCTGATGCTATTATACTTTGCTGTTGCCATGTTAGTTTCGTTTAATTTTGGTTTATTTATTTTGATCACCTCTTTAATTTCTTCGGAAATGTTTTATTTTCTTATTTTCTTCACTTCTGGAGCTAGCGCAGAAATTGTTGGGTTTCTTTCGTTTTCTTATTTCTCGAACTTGTTCTGAATTTTTCGGTTTCTTTCGTTTCATCACCTCTCGAACTTATTCCGAACTTTTTGGTTTTTTTCATTTCATCACCTCTCGAACTTGTTCTGAACTTTTTGGGTTCTTTCGTCTCCTCACCTCTCTAACTTGTTCTAAACTTTTTGGGTTCTTTCATTTCCTCACCTCTCGAATTTGTTCTGAACTTTTTGAGTTCTTTCGTTTCCTCACCTCTCGAACTTGTTCCGAAGTTTTCGGAAACGTCGGACCTCATCTCTAATACTTGCTTACAACTTTTTGGTTTCATTCATTTCCTCACCCCTCGAACTTGTTCTGAACTTTTCGGTTTCTTTCGTTTCCTCACCTCTCCAACTTGTACTGAACTTCTCGAACTTTTTCTGAAGTTTTTGATTTCTTACGTTTCCTCACCTCTCAAACTTCTTCTGAACTTTTTGGTTTCTTTCATTTCGTCACCTATCCCACTTGTTCCGAAGATTTTGGTCTCTTTCGTTTCCTCACCTCTCGAACTTGTTCGGAAATTTTTGGTTTCTTTGGCTTTCTCACCTCTTGAACTTTTTCAGAAATTTTTGGATTTCTTTCCTTTTCTCATCTCTTGAATTTCACCAGAAATTTTTGAGTTTTTTTTCACTTCTTGAATTTCTCTAGCAATTTAAAAATTTTTCTTTTCCAAAGTTTCAGAAATGGGTAGTTTCTTTCTTCTTCTCACATCTTGAATTTCCTCTGACATCTTTTTTATACCTAACTCTTCGAACTATTACAGCAATTTCTGGTCTTCTTCGTTTCCTCATCTCTTGCACTGACCCAGAAATTTTGGGTTTTTTCCTCTTTTTTCTTCAACAAATTTTGGTGTCTTTTTCAAATTTCGAACTTCTTAAGAAATATTTGGTGTTTTTCTTTTCTCGCCTTCAGAGATCCCTCCAGATATTTTTGATTTCATTATTTTCTTCCCTTTTCGAACTACTCTAGAAATTTTTGGTTTCTTTATTACAAAAGGCGAAGACAGTTCATTGAAAAGAGAAAATAAAAAATTAAAAAAACTCATGGTTGCACTTTTCGGAACATAAACACGAAAACTTTTATAATGAAATAAGCAACAATGCGTAAAGTATGAGTATGTGACGAGTGCAGAAGGTACTCATTTTAGTTCTTTATTGAAATCTTCAACTTCCCTAGGAAATTTTTGAAGTATTTGTTTTTTTTTCCATGTTAACTTAAACTTTTCCAACTTCTTTAGAAAATTAAAGTTAATTTCTACACTTTTATCTATAATTCGCGCAGTTTCACAAAAACTGCACTAGAGGGCAGATCCGATACAAGAAAAATACTAAAGTTGATACTTGAACTAATATTCCACTACTCAATCAATTATTAAAATTTTTACTTCATTGGAAATATTTTCTGTTGATGAGTTCTTAAATTCTCTACTAAAATTTTCCACCTTTTTATTATTATAATTTTAAATTCATAATATTTAACTGGAATTTAAATTATGTCCACATGCTGCATGATATAGTATAAACGTTTTTGCATCACACATCTACAAATGTAACAAAAATTTCTAAATTTCCATAATCCCATGTAATTTTTACTACATTCTCTATTTAATAAATTGCATGATTTGATTTTGAATAATATCATGTACGGATATGTAACTGCACTCACACAAAAATATTTTAATGCATTTGTATGCTATTCATACACACATACACCTATACACATAGACATAACTTTTTGTTAGTCATATCATGTGCAACATTGAATATTATTATGATGATGAGGATGACGATATATAGTTATAATGACGATGATGCAACAGAACAACAACAAAAATGGCAACAACCAACAGCAATACAAATTTTCAGTAGCAACCACAAATTTTGTATTAAAAAAAAGTATGTCACACATACATGAACAAATATAAAATTGTTAAAAAAAAATTTGATGTGGTTGAAAAGGACGGGAGAGAGAGAGGAGTAGTGAGAGAGGGGAAGGGAGAGAGAGGGGAAGGGAGAGAGGGGGAGAGAGGAGGGGGAGAGAGGAGGGGGAGAGAGGAGGGGGAGAGAGAAGGGGGAGAGAGGGGAACAGAGGTGGAGAGAGGGGGAAAGAGAGGGAGAGAGGAAGAGAGGAGGAAAAGGGAGAGAGAGAGAGGGAAGGAGAAAGAGAGAGAGGGAGAGAGGAAGAGAGAGGAAGAGAGAGAGGGAGAGAGGAAGAGCGAGAGAGGAAGAGCGAGAGGGAGAGAGGAAGAGCGAGAGGGAGAGAGGAAGAGCGAGAGGGAGAGAGGAAGAGCGAGAGGGAGAGAAGAAGAGAGGAGGAGAAGGGAGAGAGAGAGGGAGAGAGGAAGAGAGGAGGAGAAGGGAGAGAGAGAGAAAGAGATCAAGAGAATGAGAAAGAGATAGAGAGCGAGAGAGAGAAAGGGATAGAGAGCGAGAGAGAGAAAGAGATAAAGAGCGAGAGAGAGAAAGAGATAAAGAGCGAGAGAGAGAAAGAGATAGAGAGCGATGGAGAGAAAGAGATAGAGCGAGAAAGAGGTAGGGAGAGAAAGAGATAGAGCGAGAAAGAGGTAGAGAGAGAAAAATAGAGGGAGAACGAGGGAGAGAAAAAGATAGAGTGAGAAAGAGGTAGAGAGAAAAAAACAGAGAGAGAAAGATAGAGAGAAAGAGATAGAGAGAGAGAGAGAGAGAGAGAGAGAGTGAGGTAGAGAGAGATAGAGAGAGAAGTAGAGTGAGATAGAGAGAGAAGTAGAGATAGATAGAGAGAGAAGTAGAGATAGAGAGAGAGAGAGGTAGAGAGAGAGATAGAGAGAGAGAGAGATAGAGAGAGAGAGAGGTAGAGAGAGAGATAGAGAGAGAGAGAGGTAGAGAGAGAGGTAAAGAGAGAGATAGAGAGAGAGATAGAGAGAGAGATAGAGAGAGATAGAGAGAGAGAGGTAGAGAGATAGGTAGAGAGAGATAGAGAGCGAGAACGAAAGAGAGATAGAGAGAGAGCGAGAACGAGAGAGAGATATAGAAAGAGCGAAAACGAGAGAGATAAAGAGCGAGAACGAGAGAGAAAAGAAAAATTCCTTAAAATTAAGAACTAAAAAAATTTCTTTATTTAACTGCAAGTTAAATTCTTATTCATTTATACTGAGTTGCCAAAGCTGATAAGAGAAAGCCACAGGAACACACACACACACAAATACATGAATGCATATATTATTTGAAGCACACCGGAAGCGGATATTATAAACGAGTATGAACAACTAGTGAAGAGAGATTGATATTGGTGGGTATCCTTTAAGCTGCTCATATGCTGAGGCTATAGCTACTACCCTACTCTCCCACTGCGCTCATTGAACTTCAAAAGCAACTAGCTGAAGCATTCATCGATGACACTATTTTTTAACGCTGCTCTTTTTCCCCTCTGAAGCTGTTCTTTTTCTTTTTCGATAACTACTTCTTCTTCTTTTATAGCTGCTCCCATTTCTTATGCATCCTCTATACAGCTGCTGCATTTCCGGACTGCATACACACACACACACACACACACATGCATGATATGGCATGACATGGCAAGCATGGAAGCTCTCATATTTTGTTATATAGCTACTAGCTAAGAAAATCAATTTTCATTTATAAAATCTTTTAGTTATGCACTTTGTTCTTTTGATTTTCTTGTTGTAATTCTGACTGCACTTTCTCGGTTTTTTAATATTTTTTTTTTTTTGCGGTTACAACGGAAATTTTGATAAGCGCTTCAGTTCATTGGTTTACAGTTTTCGTTGGAGAGGTCTCTTTAGTATTTTTGATAGCGCCGCATGTGGGGTATGAGCTGTGGGTGGGTGTGTGTATGTGAAGTGTTGATGCTGTTGGTGTTGATGATATGTTCTTTTCTATTCACTCACGCTGTGTTGAATTACCACTTTCATAATCATTGTAAAAATATTAAAAGAAAAAAAATTACTTTTATCTTTATATGTGAAGCAGATGTAGCGAATAAATATCATAAATTTGCATAGTTTTGAAGTGTTGGCATTACGCTCTTCATCATTGAAAGTTTTTATTACTCATTAATCATGGTTTGTGTGGAGTATGCTTAGAAAATTATTTGAAATTTAGATGTAGAATAATAAAAGGAATAAAAAATTATCTCCATGCCAAATTGCATTGTAATATATTAAACAGCTGCACAGCTATATAGGAGGTGCCCTCTAGTGGCAAAATTTGAGACTCAAATATAGCCTAGGTTTAGAAACATGCTAAGAACAATTCCGGCACCGAGTTTTTTATTAATATCTTCAATGGGTACAGAGCTATGACGAAACCTTTGCTTAGTTTATATGGAAGGTGCCCTCTAGCGGCGAAATTCGGAAGTTAAATATATCTGATGTTTTGAAGCATATTAAGAACAATATTTATCTCAAATTGTATTCTAATACTTTAAACGACTGCAAAGATAGGTCGAAACATTTACTTAGCTTATATGGGATGTGCCCTCTAGTGGCGAAATTCGGAAATTAAATATATCTTATATTTTTAAAAATGCTAAGAGCAATTCCTTTACCTTATTGCATTGTAATGCCTTCAACTGCTTCGGAGTTATGACAGTACTTTTAGTTAGTTCGTATGGGAGGTGCCCCCTAGCGGCGAAGTTTGGAAGTAAATCATAGCCTATGTCTGGAAGCCTGCTAGGGTCAATACTTGTACCGAAATTCATAGTAATATCTTTAACGGTTATTGAACTATGGCGAAATATTTCTTCGGTTTATATGGAAGGTGCCATCTAGCGGCAAAATTTTGAAGTTAATCATAACCTATGTCTGGAAGCATGTTAAGATCAATATCTTTACCGAACTTCAAAAAAATAACTTTAAGAATTACTGAACTATTGCGAAACATTTATTCGTTTTATATGGGGAGTGCCCTCTAGTAGCGAAATTCGGAAGCTAAACATAGCCTATGAATGGAGGCATGCTAAGAACAATATTTTTACCGAACTTCATAAAATTATCTTTAACGATTACTGAACTATTGCGAAACATTTATTCAGTTTATATGGAAGGTGCCCTCTAGCGGCAAAATTTCGAAGTTAATCATAGCATATAACTAGAATCATGCTAAGAACAATACCTGTACCGAGTTTTACAGTAATATCTTCAACGGTAACTGAACTATTATGAAACATTTATTCAGTTTATATGAAAAGTGACCTCTAGTGGAGAAATTCAGAAGGTAAATATAGCCTATGTCTGGAACCATTCGAAGAACCATACCTATACCGAACCAGACTAGGGCCTTAAAACTTTTGATAGAACGCATTAGCGGAGCAAGAAGTCGTAGACCGAGGCAGGGCAGGGGAGATAGGGGGCGAAAGTGAAGGTCTTTTGGTTTTATCAAAGTGAAATTCATTAGCAAAGATCAGAATGGTTGAGATAATTAACCTCGAGCCCATCCTCTCAGCTTTGAGCCGATGAGCTTGAAAGTGATTTTATATTATTCATAAGAGCAGAGAACACTTTGCATCTCAGACTGTGTTCCAATTCAGATTGTGTTCTGACTTGGATTGAGTTCTGACTCAGAATGTATTCCAACTAAAATATTGTTCTTATTCAATTTGTGTTCCAACTTAGACCACGTTTCAACCTGGACCGTGTGTAAACGCAGGCTGTATTTCAACTTAGACTGTGCTTCAACTCAGACTGTGTTCCAATTCAGACTTAAACTGTGGGCCAACTCAGACTCTGCTCCAAGTCAGACTCTGCTCCAACTCAGACTCTGCTCCAACTCAGACTCTGCTCCAACTCAGACTCTGCTCCAACTCAGATTACATTCCAAGTCACACTCTGCTCTAACCCAGACTATATTCCAACTCAGATTCTGCTCCAACTCAGACAATAGTCCAACTTATAATGTGTTCCAACTCAGACTTTGCTCCAACTCAGACTCTGTTCCAACTCAGACTCTGTTCCAACTCAGACTCTGTTCCAACTCAGACTATATTCTAGCTCAGACTCTGTTCCAATTCAGACTATATTCCAATTTATACTGTCTTCCAATTCTGACTATATTCCAACTCAGACTCGGTTCCATCTCAGACTATATGCCAACTTGGACTGTGGTCCAATTCAGACTCTGTTCTATATTCCAACTCAGACTATATTCCAACTTAAACTGTGATCTAACTCAGACTATATTCTAACTCAGACAATATTTCAACTTGGACTCTGTTCCAACTCAGACTATATTCAATCTCAGACTCTGTTCCAACTCAGACTATATTCCAACTTATACTGTGTTCCAACTCAGACTCTGTTCCAACTCAGACTCTGTTCCAACTCAGACTATATTCTAGCTCAGACTCTGTTCCAATTCAGACTATATTCCAATTTATACTGTCTTCCAATTCTGACTATATTCCAACTCAGACTCGGTTCCATCTCAGACTATATTCCGACTCAGACTATATTCCAACTTAAACTGTGATCTAACTCAGACTATATTCTAACTCAGACAATATTTCAACTTGGACTCTGTTCCAACTCAGACTATATTCAATCTCAGATTCTGTTCCAACTCAGACTATATTCCAACTTATACTGTGTTCCAACTCAGACTCTGTTCCAACTCAGACTATATTCCAACTTGGACTCTGTTCCATCTCAGACTATATGCCAACTTGGACTCTGTTCCAACTCAGACTATATTCCAACTTATACAGTGTTTTAACTCAGACTATAATCCAACTTAGACTCTGCTCCAACTCAGACAATATTCCAACTTATAATGTGTTCCAACTCAGACTTTGTTCCAACTCAGACTCTGTTCCAACTCAGACTCTGTTCCAATTCAGACTATATTCCAATTTATACTGTGTTCCAATTCAGACTATATTCCAACTCAGACTCTGTTCCATCTCAGACTATATTCCAACTTGGACTGTGGTCCAACTCAGACTCTGTTCCATCTCAGACTATATTCTAACTCAGACAATATTCCAACTTGGACTCTGTTCCATCTCAGACTATATGCCAACTTGGACTCTGTTCCAACTCAGACTATATTCCAACTTATACAGTGTTTTAACTCAGACTATAAACCAACTTAGACTCTGCTCCAACTCAGACAATATTCCAATTTATAATGTGTTCCAACTCAGACTTTGTTCCAACTCAGACTCTGTTCCAACTCAGACTCTGTTCCAATTCAGACTATATTCCAATTTATACTGTGTTCCAATTCAGACTATATTCCAACTCAGACTCTATTCCATCTCAGACTATATGCCAAATTGGACTGTGGTCCAACTCAGACTCTGTTCCATGTCAGACTATATTCCAACTCAGTCAGACTATATTCCAACTTGAACTGTGGTCCAATTTAAACTCTGTTCCAACTCAGATTATATTCCAACTTAGACTCTGTTCCAACTCAGATTATATTCCAACTTAGACTGTGGTACAATTCAGACTCTGTTCCAATTCATACTATATTCCAACTTATATTGTGTTCCAACTCCGACTCTGTTCCAACTTAAACTGCGGTCCAACTCAGACTATATTCAAACTTAGACTACGGTCCAATTCAAACTCTGTCTCAACTTAGACCATATTCTAAATCAGACCGCAATAAGTTGTCTGCCGCTTGTCAAGTTGATCAGTGTTACCTACCTTGATTTATTACCGGAGATAGGAATTGGAATACGGTTCGAGTTGGAACATATTTCCCCTACATACGCATCCTGTCAATTAAATTTCTTCCACACTCATGTTCATTAATTGGCTACAGCTCTTCACTTCTTCTTCTTCACTTCTTATTCTTCACTTCTTATTCTTCACTTCAAGTATGAATAAACCTCATTAGCACAATGTCAACTCCTTTTTTTCCGTTGCTGTTGTTGTTGCTGTGTTGTTGTCAACATAATTAGGTTATTTTTATTACTACAAATCGCTAAAATACTCAAGTACTTAAGTCTCACCATTATCAATATTCACTCAGTAGAAAAAGAAAGATGGAAGAAAATAGCAAAAAAAAAAAAAAAAAAAACATACTTAATTTTAAAATGTCATTAAAACCAATTTTGATAAAAGTTAGAGCCAACAACAGCGACGACATAGTGGTGGCACATGCCGGAATACGTTTAAACATTTTTAATTTAACCTCTTTTCATTTCTGTTTTTGCTTTTTTTTTCTTTTTACATTTTACTTTTTTTTAATTTTGTGGTACTGACTGAAAGTTTTTCATTACAATTTCTCATCAAATAGAAAGAGAGCGAACGAATGAAAATTTTATTTTATTTTTTTTTTTTTTAACGAAAAGAAAAGACAAAGTTGTTCGTCGTCTTCTATGATGATATTGTGATGGCAAATTGCCACCATGCAATTTCCAATTTCGCGCCAACACATATTCAGGAAGAGCAGAAGAAGCAGGACGGGCACCAGCAACATCAACTTCTCAACAACTCAGCAACGACGATTCAATGTCACACATCGTCGTTTTCGTTGTCGTATGTCGTAGTCAACTATTTCAGGCAGGCAGGCATGCATCAGCAGCAGCAGCATCACGTTTGTAATGTGTGTGTCGTCGCGTACATATGTGAAGTACCTCGTTTAGCTATACCCGCAGCTCCTTGCGTGTGATCCTCGTCGTCGTCGTCATCGTCATCATCATCAGCGAGTCTCTACTACCTACCAAGATTATAGATGAATGATGCCACACAATCGCATTGGCATGGCACATCTCCTTAAAGCATCCTTACAACATACCGACTCATAGCTCAGTATCGTCGCTGTCGTCGTCACATTGGCAAAGCGAATAAGCGTAACGGTAAATGGCTTTTCTGAATGGCACATCAAATCATGGCAAAAATGCCAAAAAAAAAATAAAAGGAAAAACTCTTCTTTTTTCGCCCAGTTTTTGTTTCCAATTTTTGGTTCATTCTTTCGACGTATTCAAATCATTCTTCTTTGACATCACGTTTTTGGTTTTTTTTCCCATTTTTCCATTTTGTTTTTTTTTGACTCATTCTTTCGTTAGCAAATCGAAGTGCGGAATTTCTTGTTTTTGGGATTTTGCGATATATGCTCGTATTTGTTTTTTGTATGAGTGAGTGAGTGTGTGTGTTTGACGTGCATGTGTGTGTTAGAGTATTTTCCTCTTTTGCAATTGCTGCGACTGCTGGCTGCTATTCTACCTTTCGGAATTTATCGAAGCGTATTTTTTTTTTTACATACTCATATATAGTTTTTGACTTTAACTTTCGGGCTAAGCCAATTCACGTCCAATTCAATTGATAGTTTAAATGCGTACAGACACACATAGCTTCAGCTGTGTGCTTCTCCAGTTTCATTTCAAATTTGCATGTCCTGAATCTGTATATAGATATGTGCATACAAGAGTAGCATATAAATAGTATAGTAGTTGTTTCGCAATGGCATTCTAAATTCTTTGAGTATGAAAGTTGACAGCTGACGTCATTTGTGTGTAACGAGGATGGCCCTGATAATGTCGCGTATTTGAACTCACGAACTTTCCCTATTCTTGTTTGCAAAACTTAATATTTCATTACTCACTCATCACCATTTGAACATTTAAATTGTGATGATTTCGAAGCATTCAAATCATCTATCATTAAACGCTAGTGGTGTAAGGACCAAAACGGAAAAGGAACGAGAGTTGCAAAAAAGGAAGGTTCCATTTGGTATACAAAACAAAAATTCCGTTGAAGTAAAAGTTTTAGTTCGGAATGCAAAAATAAAAAAAAAATTCGTTTCGATCTAGGCGGAACGATGTGGAATTGTTCCGTTTCCGTATCGTTCCGCTCTTCTGGATGAACATTTTGTTGCTTGGGCAAATCATCTATCATTGAACCATTTACACTAGTGGTGTAAGGAATAAAACGAAAAAGGAACAAGAGTTACGAGAAAGGAACGTTTCATTCGGTATGCAAAACAAAAATTCCGTTGAAGTAAAAGTTTTAGTTCTGAATGTAAAAAAAAATCCCGTTTCGATCGAAGCAAAACGATGTGGAACTGTTCCGTTTCTGTTTCGTTCCGCACTCCTGGATGAACATTTTTTTCGCTTGAACACAAATGGTGTAAGGAAATAAATGGAAAAGGAACGAAATTTGTGAGAAAGGAACATTTCATTCAGTATACAAAACAAAAATTCCGTTGAAGTAAAAGTTTTAGTTCTGAAAAATTTCGTTTCGATCTAGGCGGAACGATGTGGAACTGTTCCGTTTCGTTCCGCACTCCTGAATGAACATTTGTTTGCTTGGGCAAATCATTTATCATTGAACTATGTACTCTAATGGTGTAAGGAATAAAATGAAAACGGAACGAAACTGTTGGAAAAGAAACGTTCCATTCGGTACACAAATCAAAAATATCGTTTTGAGGTAAAAACGTTGGTTTTGATTGCAACGAATGGAAAAGCAACTAGAGTTATGAGAATGGAACATTCCGTTCGGAATACAAAACAAAAATATCCTTTTGAGGTAAATATTTAAGTTTCAAATGCAAAAAGAAAAAAACAAATTCTCATTTCGATAAAAGCGGAACAAAATGGAAATGGAACGAAAATTGTGAGAAAGCAACAAAACGAAAATATCGTTGAGGTAAAAATTTTGGTTCAGAATTTTGGTTAGAAAAAAATTCTCGTTTCGATCTATGCGAAATGGTGTGCAACTGTACCGTTTTCGTTTCGTTCCACAATCCTGGATGAATACTCTTTTCGTTTTGAGGTAAAAGTTTTCATTCTGGATGAAAGAAACTATCTAATTTTCGTTCCGTTCGAAATGGAACGATGGTCCAATGATTAGGAATTGTTTCTTTTTCATTTTGTTTCACAATCCTAGATGAATATTTTTTTTCGTTTGGTCAAAGTTTCCGTTATTTTTTAAGTTCTGATCGAATCAGAATGAAACAAATTTTTCGTTCCATTCGGAACGGAACGATGGAGAAGCTATGGCGATTTGTTCCTTTCTTGTTTCGATTCATAATGCTGGGTGAAGATTTGATCAGTTGGGGTAAAAATTCTCGTTACACATAGAACAAAATCATTGTGAAATAATTCGGAATGGTTTCCTTTTGATTCATTTCATAAAACTCCGAATGAAAAAAGGTAATTTTTCGAAGCTAAGGTGGAACGATTAAGGATTATTCCCTTTTCATTTCGTTTCACATTCAACAAGATTTTTTCATTTCGAATAAAAGTTTTCTTTCCGAATGTAATAAAATAAGTTTTTCGTTCCGATCGAAACGTAACTATGGTGGAATAGTTGGAAACGGTTCTTTTTTTGTTTCATTCTACACTCGTTCCAATCAAAGTGGACCGATAGTAGAACGATTGGGAACCTAGCCTATTTATCAGTTTTGAATTAAAATTTTTTTCGTTCAAGTAAAAGCTTTCATTTCTAATGAAATAAAATAATTTTTTCATTCCGATTCAAAAGAAACGAAAGAGGAACTATTGGAACTGTTTCTGATTTCGTTTCACACTGTTAAATGAAGATTTATACGTTTGGGGTAAAAGAATGCAAAACCATTGTTTCATTCCATTCATAGAAGAAATATGGTGGGAAGATGGAAGACTGTTCCATTTCCACTTCGTTCCAATTTCTTGGATTCAGGTTTTTTTCGTTTAGGTAAAAGTTCTCACGTTGGTGGAACAATTGAAGACATTTTTAATTTGGTTTCTCACTCCTAGACTGTTCTTTTTTTCGTTTTGTTTCATACTATCGAATAAAGATTTATACGTTTGAGGTAAAAGAGTCCGTTTTGAATGCAACAAAATCATAGTTTAGCTCCATTTGGAGCAGAAAGATGGTGGAATGATTGAAGAATGTTTCATTTCCACTCCATTCCACTTTCGTGGATTAAGGTTTTTTTTCGTTTAGGTAAAAGTTTTTGTTTCAAATGAAATAAATTAGGTTTTTTTTTGCTTCATCCCAAGTAGAACGATGGTGGAACGATTGAAGACTGTTCGTTGTTAAGAGTAAAAGTTTCCGTTCCTAATGCTGTAAAATCATTTTTTCGTTCAGTTCAAAGTTGAATGCTTAATGGAATGGATTTTTACTGTTTCGTTTTAGTGCCGTTCCACACTACTTGATAGAGGGGTTTTCGTTTCGTGGTGAAATTTTTTCCTCCCTGTGAAACAAAGTCAAAGTAGAACGAAGGTTGAACAATTGGGGATTGCTCGTTTTTTGGTCCGTTCCACACTTCTGAATGAAAATTTTTTTCGTTTTAGATCCAAATGAGAAAAAAACACTTTTTCATTGTTGAACTATTGAGGGCAGTTTCATATTCCGGTATGAATAATTGTTCATTTACATTGCTAAATTAAATATTCATTTCATTCTAATTAAAACGAAATGATGGTAAATTTATTAGACACTGTTCCATTTTCATCCTGTTCTACACTTTTGTATAAATATTCTTCTGTTTATGGCGAAATTTCTCTTTCCAAATGCAATAAAATTATTTAATCGTTCTGTTTGAAGCGGAATGATGGCAAAACGGAATTGGGATTGTTTCTTTTTCGTTCCGTTCTACACTTTGGGAAGAAGATTTTTTCTTTCGGGGTAAAACTTGCGATTCCAAATGAAACTAATCATTTTTTCCATTTAGATAAGGCGACAGTTTTAGTTCCAAATAAAAGAATTTTTTTCTCATTCCGTTTGAAGAGAAACGATGGCGAAACAATTGAGAACTATTGTTTTTGCATTTTGTCTCATACTCTTATATTAGATGAAGATTTTTTCGGTTTTGGGTAATAGTTTTCTTCCAGTTTTTCGTTCTAATCGAAGCAAAACAATGGCGGAACGATTGGGGTGGTTCTTTTTTCGTTTCACATTACTGAATAATTTTTTTTTTAATTTTTTTTGAGTCAAGGTATCATGTAACATTTCAGTAGCATGTTTGTTCTGAACAGTGAAATACAATGAGCCATAAAAATCTAGGATCCTACATAAATACAAAATTAGGACTTAAACCTTATAATCTCTTAACTACTTACCTATTATTTCTATCAACTTTTAATACTTTGAAGTGGCTTTCCAAATATTTTACTTCACTATTACAATGAATAACTAAGACTTAAATAGATTTAAAAGCTCTACATTAAAGCTACTACCATCCATAACAACTACAACAATTAATTGGCCGATAGTTTCTCAACCCACACACTAATACAATAATAACTAACATTGATTGAAATTTTTAATGTTAGATTTCAAAAAGCTGGCCGGATGGATATTTTCATTAACAAAATACGTACAGACATAACCTCAAATGCCGCTACTGTAGAACAACAAAACACATTAGACGTTTGTATATTTAGTTTATTGTACACTGTAAAAACCTTTAATGTCAACTGTCGCTCGTCTAAATGTGACGTAGCAGGAACATGCCAGGTGCCATTTGACATTTGTTGTTTGTGTCGTTTCTTTTTTGACATTTGTGATGTTGTGATGTGTTTCATGTTGTTGTTGTTTTTGCTGTTATTTGTGCTTATTTTTGTGTGTGTGTGTGTGCGATGCGAATGTGCTTTAAAACAACAACAACAACACCAATGGAGATGATGATTATACTAGGAGAGAGAAAGAGAGAGAGAGAGAGAGAGAAAGAAAAATCTAGTATGAGCGCTACTGACCGAACGATTTCAATAGCTCATTTGACTACCTACTCATAATACCGTTGGATGCTGTATATATGATAGAATGAGTGATAAAGAGAGGTTGGGTAAGCATCAAATAACAACACATGACAAAATGAATTGGATTTTGTGTTACTCTCTGTCTCTCTCCCTCCCCCTCTTCCTTTCTCTTTGATGCTGTTGAGCTTTTCTCATATTAGAAAAGTCATAAACAAGATTAAAGGTATTATAGAGGTGGATTATGTTTTGAAGTAGCGCGTAATTTGGTTGTCAGAGTGAGAATGAGGGTGACAATGAAGCGAATGATAGGACGGAGAGAGTGGGAGAGAAGTAACGAGTAGAGGAGGCGCACACACTAACGTGCTTTTGAAAGCAGTAGCACGGCAGCATGATATTTTATTAATTTATTAATATTTTTTTGCTTTAAAATGTAAATGAACATTTAAATATTAAATTTCTGTTATTTTTCCTTAGAAATAATTTGAATTACAAACCTATAACTAAAAGTCAAGTTATGTTGACCATTTGCTGCTTAAATTAAATAGGGGAGATAGGTACCATTAGTGGGTAATTTCAGGGGGTCTATTTTAGTAAGCTTCATAGTTCACTCATAGGTCTTGCATTGGTCGAAAACCATGAGATCTATCAATGCAGATGATATTTGATCTGGTGGGGTGACATAATGTCAATGGACATAAAGTCAAATGACATTCAGACCTGTCTGGAACAAATTTTCACGCAAATAATTTCACTTGTCAGCAATCTAAATGTATTCGATCCGGTGGGGTGACATAATGTCAATGGACATAATGTCAAATGACATTCAGACCTGTCTGGAACAAATTTTCACGCAAATAATTTCACTTGTCAGCAATCTAAATATATTCGATCCGGTGGTGACATTCAGACCTATCGTGAAAAATTTTCACGTGAATAATTTTACTTGTCAGCAATACATTTTAGATTGATAAAAAGTGAAATTATTCACGTGAAAATTTGTTCACGATAGGCCTAATTATGTTTAGTTCAAAGTGATATAATGTCAAATGACATTATGTCCATTTCAAAGTGTCAAAATGTCTAATTACATTATGTCTATTTCAAAGTGACATAACACCAATTGGCATTCTATCTTTTCAGACTGAAAATGAAAACAACTGTCATTATGGCCGCTTAAAAATTGGCGTTATGTCCATTTTTTTTTTTCATTTTGAGTTGACGTTATGTCATTTGCTTGCTATAGCAATCGTTACAAAGTGTCAATGGTTGGCAATTTATATTATCTAGAGCCGCCAAATCATCATCAAATATGTTGTCCATTTCAGAAAATAAGAGTTGACATTATGACCAATTAAGGAGAACGAAACAGATCTAACGTCAATTTATTTGACATTACATCCATTTCGGATATGATTTTATTTCCACTTTCAAGAGATATGATGTCAATTGGCATTATGTCCGTCGACATTATGTCACCCCACCATTCGGTGCACATTATCGAAGTATCAAGGTCCAGTTTAAGTCAGACGAGCTGGATTCGCTTCTCACTTCTGTGAATTAGCCAAAAATCTGCCAATTTTTCTAGCTGACCTAGATTTTTTAATTCCGAGTTCTCACGACCGAAATTCACACGGTCCAAATCACACAATCATAATAGTTTAGACTCTATCTCTCACAATATATTCTTGTAAAACTATTCATAAAATCTAGTGATCTCTTAAAGTAAACTATGCAGACGAGACCCCGCAGTTTTACGTTTTCATTATCGAATTTTTTAAGAGTCCAGTCGAAGTCTTGAATTAAACGAAAATTTGTTGATCACTTTGGATAAAATATATACAGGTTTCTGTAGATCGAAGTACACACTAACGATATCTGACCCAAGTCGAATGATTATAATACTTTATCTTCTTATTCTCACTACCTATCTTTCCAAAACAAGTCGAAAATCTGGCGAACTCTTCAGGTTAACTATGCAGACAAGATTCACAACTCGAGGTTAGCAACACCAAAATCTCATCCAAGTCCCCTCATAAAAATATTTATAAAAATTTAACTTTGGTACTAGAATTTCAGTGAATCTATTCAAACAGGCCTCATTATTTTCAATTTCCTCATATGCCGTAAATCAGTAGAAATGTTGACGATCTTTTTAGTTGAACTATCTTTAGCTGAACTCTAGATCCTGCAGTTTCAAATCCACCCCCACCAAAATCCGGTCGAAGTCCAACGAATATTACAGCTCATACTCTTCCTCTTACTAAATATTCTTCTTTCCTGGGAGAAATACTCTCACTTTCTCTGAAACGAACCTGGGTGGAATGCCCGAGAAAACCTTATTTCGAATAACCTCGGGAGATTTTGTGAAATAAGTTTAAACTAACCCCTGAACTTCTTAAACCAGTCGGGATGAGTCTGATTATCCCCCGCTTTGTCTCAAAACCCAAACAAATCAGAAAACAACAATATGGTTTCAAACCGGCGCGCTAGCTCTAATTGGATTCGCGGTACGAACCATCACTATAACAACAATAATATATCATTTTCAAATTAGCCGAATATCTGGCGGTTTTTTAAAGTTAATTATGGAAATGAAACTTCGCAGTTCGTCTTGTCAAAGAATAGAAGCCCGATAGAAGTCAGATGATCTGGTTCCTCTTCTTACTTCAGTCCATATTCTTTGAAAATTTCTCATAAAACTAAAATTGCTGGCGAGCTATGGAACTAAGTATTCACATGAGACTCCGCAGTTCCAGGTTCAAACTATCGAAGTACCGAAGTCTAGCCGAAATCAGAAAATCTGACTCCTTTTTTTCGAAGTACCGAAGTCCAGTCGAAGTCAGAAGATCTAATTCCTTTTCTTTTCTCATTTGACTTTATATCGAAGTACCGAAGTCTAGTCAAAGTCAGAAGCTCTGGTTCTTCATCTTTCTCATTTCACTTCGTACCGAAGTCTAGTCGACGACAAACGTCTGGTTTCAAAGCAGGGTTCGCGGAAAGTATCCAGACTTTCAACACACCCGAGTCGCTTACTTTCTCGAGGATTCAACCGTTTCCTGAGACTCCCAAACTTTTTACATGTGTCTCTAAAAAGTCCAATGACGACTTCAAGAATTTTAGTCATTTAAAATTCATTCTCGTGATTCCGTCGGCTTGCTCATGATCCCGTCGGCTTAATTTCTCAACCTATTCATTTTCATCAATGGAAAATCTGATAACGAGCTTTAAAGTCTCAGGCATTTCAATTTAGGCGAGAACTAGTGCCAGAAATGAAACAGCTTTGATGACTTTGAGACTATTAAAAATCAAAATTCACCGCCGGAACCGTTCCCATCTCAACAGCGATACCCTAGATTTGAATAGAAGGCCAGGTCTATCATGCTACCAGAACTCGTAAGAGCTTATAAGCGGAGATATTTTCGTGCTGCTGTCATCAGCGTTTAATCTGGCTCGATTTTTGGTCTGAATTTTAATCTGACTTTTGGGCTGAATTCGGTGTGAATTTTGGTTAGATTTTTGAATTAAATTTGTTTGAAAGCCAGTCCGACTCCGAGACGATTTTTTATTGAACCCTCAATTTGAGTTATGGTCAGAAGTTAGACCGATATTCGGTCTGAGTTTTGATATGACTATGGGTCTGAATTTGGTATGAATTTTGGGCTGAGTTCGCTTTGAATTTTGGTTTGATTTTTGGGTTGAATTTGTTTGGAATTCAGTCCGACTTTAAATTTGAAATTTGGTCTGAACCTCGATTTGTTTTTTGGTCTAAATTTAGTCTGAACTTCGATCCGATTTTTGATCTAAACTTTGCGTCTGAACTTTGGTCTGAGTTTAGCCCGATATTCGGTCTGAATTTTGATATGAATTAGGTATGAATTTTGGGCTGAATTCGGTTTGATTCGATTCGATTTTCGGGTTGAATATGTTCGCAATTCGGTCCGACTTTTAGGTTGAATTTTGATGTGAACCTCGAATCAGTTTTGGCCTGAATTTGGCTTAATTTTCGGTCTGAATTTTTTATATGACTTTGGGTCTGAATTCGGTATGAATTTTTGGCTATATTCAGTCTGAATTTTTGTTCGATTTTTGGATTGAAGTTGTTCGGAATTCGGTCCGACTTTTGATTTGAATTTTGTGCCTGAACCTCGATTTCAGTTTTGGTCTGAATTTAGTCTGAATTTCTTTCCGATTTTTAATTTGAGCCTCGACTTAAATTTTGGTCTGAATTTAGTTTAAACTTTGGTCAGAATTTGAACTGATTTTTAGTCTAAATTTTAATGTAACTTTCGGTCTGAATTTGGTATGAATTTCGGGCTGAATAAGTACCAATAAATCTCTCTTAGCTAATCCTAGGATAAAATAAGCTTCACCTCTCAACTCTTAGATCCACACATTTCGCTCCCTCCCTCCTTCCCCTCCGCCTTCAACCTTGGCATGATTTAATTTAGCAAGTTCATGCCATACAAATGCAGAAATTTTCGTCCCCCATTCAACAAACTGCCAATATGAATCCAAACTCGCTTGGTTGCGTGGTGGCTGCCTGACGGTATGTCTCCCTAGTTCTACTAGCCCCAGCTTTTGCTCGCTTTATGCGCTATGCTACGTTTGTTTAATGTGCTTATGTCGTCATATCGTCGTCATCATCGCACATCACGCACACACATGCAAAACGCGTGTCATACTTGCGTTCAATGCGGTGGTTCTAGGTTTTTGCATTTCCGCCTGTCATACTAGTTTAGTTTTGTGCCTGCGTCAGTTATTTCAACTTTTTGGCTGATTTTCGTTTTTCTGTTTGTTTTTTTGTTTTACTTGTTTGGTTTTATTTTTGTTTTACGTTGAGTTGCGTTGCGTTCCGTTGCCGCCAACAATGAAATGAATGTGGCAATGGCGGCGGCGAAAACAAATTGCTATATTCAAAAAGAGAGAGAGAGAGAGAGAGACAGAGAGAGGGAGAGAGACTGGAACCACACATTGTCGTACACTTATAGGTACACGCAATCACACACTCACTCTTACATATACACACACACACTCACACACACTCATTTTAGACGACGTATGCACTAAGGATCCCGTTTTTTTTTGCTTTGTTTTTTTGTAAACGTGGAACTTGTTAAAAATCCATTAATCACGTAAGTGCCGCTTGAGGGTAGAGTGTGATGGGAGGGAACAGTTGAAGTAGCAGCAAATAAAAGTATCAACGGAGATGGGGGGAGTATGATGGCAGCAGCAGCCACGTCGTCTATGCGTCGACAGTGTCGCATACAAATGCGTTTATGCGTTTGAGTGTTTGTGTAGGTGTGTGTCCATTCCATTTGCGTATATGGCCTCAATCGTAAACGTGGTCGCTCGCTCACTCTCTACGAATATATTAAAATTTTCCTTAACTACAATATTAATTTTTTATATTGTATGCCTTCAAGGACACTTTAGATGACATGGTCATGCAACGCGCGTTCAATTTTTGTAAACTAAACACTCAAATTTTGATGGTTGGATGTAAATCAAAAACTTGAGAATATAGTTTTTGAATTCAAAAACGGTTTGCTTATTAAATAAATTTCAAAATATTTCAAAGAAGTTTCATAATATTCAAAACTGATTTTGAAATATTATTAATTGACTTTTTAATATTTCAAATCGTTTTCAAATGATTTTAAATGAAATTCAGAACTCTTAATTATTATTTAAAATATTTCAAGTGAATTCCTGAATATTCAAAACTGATTTCAAATATTTTTAATTGATTCTCAGCATATTTCATAATCTGATTTACATTTAGTATATTTTTTTTTTTTTTTTTTTTTTTTTTTTTAACGAACGAATCCCAGCGGACCCACTTACCCGCCCACCCGACCGAGGGGCACATCCGCAAAGCGAAATAAATATTTTTTTTTCTTGCAGTAAGTTCGGAGTAAGTTCGGAATAAGTTCGGAGTAAATTCAGAGTTTCAAAATCGGTAAAAAATTAGTATTTTCGAAATATTTGAAAATATTTTGACATTTTTTGGTAGAAAATTTAAAGTTTTCTGTAGTGAATTCGGAATTTTCTAAAGGAATTTTGGAGTTTTCTAAAGTAATCTGAAAAATTTTCAAGTAAATTTTATATTTTCTGTATGAAATTCGGAACTTTTGAGTTTCCCAAATAATTTAAAATTTTTTGTAATCAATTTGAGATTTACTGAAGAAAATTTTAAATTTTCTGAAGTAAAATTGAAAACTCCTAATATGAATTTCCATAGTACATAAAGTTTTCTGTAGCAAACTTGAAATCGATAAAAAAAAAATAGAGTATTCGAAATATTTGATAATATTTTGACATTTTTTGGTAGAAAATTTAAAGTTTTTTGTAGTGAATTCGAAATTTTTTTAAAGAATTTTGAAGTTTTCTGAAAAATTTTGGAAATTGTTAATTTTCTGAAGACGACTTAAAATTGGCAAAACTTTCGAGTTTCCGAAGCAATTTTGAAATTTTTGTAGACAATTTGAAATTTACTGAAGAAATTTTGAAATTTTTGAAAGTTTTAGAAGCAAATTTTAAGTCAGCATAACTTTACAGTTTTTTGAGAAATTTGAAATTTTTTGAAATAAATTTTGAATCCTCTGAAATTTAAGTTTCTGTAAGAAATCTGAAGCGATTTGGAATTTTGGAAATAAATTCAAAATTTTCTGAAGAAATTTTAAAGTTCTCTAAAGAAATTTGGAATTTTTTTGGAATAAATTTCTAATGAAATTTGAAAGTTTTTGGAATAAATTTGAAACTTTCTGAATAAATTTGAAACTTTCTGAAGAAATTTGAAATTTTTTGAAATTAATTTAAAATTTTCTTAAGGAATTTGAAATTTTTTGGAATAAATTTGAAATTTTTTAAAATAAATTTGCAATTTTTTGAAGAAATTTGAAATGTTTTGGAATAAATTTGAATTTTTTTGAAGGAATTTGAAAATTTTTGGACTAAATTTAAAATTTGAAAATTTTTGGACTAAATTTAAAAATTTTCGAAATAAATTTGAAATTTTTTGGAATAAATTTGAGATTTTCTGAAGAAATGTGAAATATTTTGAAATTAATTTTAATTTTTTGGAATAAATTTGATATTTTTTGTAATAAATTTAGAATTTTTTGAAAAAATTTCAAATTTTTTGAATTTTTTAAAAATATTTGGAATAAATTTGAAATATTTTGACATTAATTTGAAATTCTTTGGAGTAAATTTGAAATTTTTTGAAGAAATTTTGAACAAATTGGAATAAATTTGAAATTTTTTGGAATAAATTTGATATTTTCTGAAGAAATGTGAAATATTTTGAAATTAATTTTAATTTTTTGGAATAAATTTGATATTTTTTGTAATAAATTTAAAGTTTTTTGAAAAAATTTTAAGTTTTTTGAACGAGATTTGTAATTTTTTGAATTAAATTTTAAATTTTTTGGAAGAAATTTGAAATTATCTGAAATAATTTGAAATTTGTTGAAATAAATTTGAAATTTTTTAAAAATATGTGGAATAAATTTGAAATATTTCGACATAAATTTGAAATTCTTTGGAATAAATTTAAAATTTTCCGAAGAAATTTGGAATTTTTTGGAATAAATTCGAAATATCTTAGAATAAATTTGAAATTTTCTGAAGGAATTTGAAATTTTTGAAGTAATTTGAAATAAGTTTGAAATTTTGAAATAAATTTGAAATTTTTTTGAATAAGTTTGAAATTTTTCGAAATAAATTTGAAATTTCCTGAAGTGATTTAAAAATTTTTTGGAATAAATTTTGCATTTTCTGAAGTAATTTGAAATTTTGTGGAATAAACTTGAAATTTTTTGGAATAATTTGAAATTTTCTGAAGTAATTTGAAATTTTTTGGAATAAACTTGAAATTTTTTGCAATAATTTCGAAATATTTTTAAATAAATGTGAAATTTGTTGGAATAAATTTAAAATTTTTTTGAATAAATTTAAAATTTTTTTGAATAAATTTAAAATTTTTTTCAATAAATTTAAAATTTTTTTGAATAAATTTTAAATTTTTTGGAGAAGTTTGAAATAAATTTGAAATTATCTGAAGAAATTTGAAATTTTTTTGAATAAATTTCATTTTTTTGGAATAATTTGAAATTTTTTGTAAATTCGGAAACTTTGGAAGAAAATTTTAAATTGGCAGAAATGTCGAGTTTCCAAAATTATTTGAAGTTTTTTATAGTAAAATTAAAATTTTTTGAAGAAAATTTGAAATGTTGAAATTTGCAACTTTGACAGGCTTCAATAAATATTTGTAGAAAATAAAAAAGGAGGTTGAAGGTAAATATTATCTATCCTCCAAAAATCTTTAATTCCAAAGAAATCTATACTAGAGATTCAATTTCATTTAAATGAAAGTATATTCAATCAAAATCAAAACATTCTGAAGCGTATTATATATAGATCATTGAGCATATGTGGGTTAATAAGCAAATAAATACAAATCAAAAATAAAACTAGTAAATTCTAATATCAAAAGCATTAAGGAAATCAATTACTATTAAAATATTAATAAAATATTTTCAATAAGATTGAATTGGAAAAACCAAAGAATAATAAATTTTTGAAATTATAAACCTCAAAATATTTTCAACCATATATAAACCGAAAGTAATTTTCTTTGTATATTTATAAGAAAAAAAACCACACATCAAAGAATCATAATTCACAACTCGTAAAATACGAAAAATTAACATTTAAAAATCTATTCAAGCAAAATTATGTGTGTATATGTGTGTGTGAATGTGTGCAACCTCAAGTAAAATGCTTTAAAATGAGAAGTGCTTTATTAAAATTAATAAATTAAAAACATAAGGCGAGTATAGCAGATGCGTGAATATATATATATGTGTGTGTGTTTGTGTGTGTGAAAGACTATAGTGGTAGTAGTGGTAATAGTTGTTGACCTTTTGGGGAATACTTATGAGCATGAAAGAATATCAAAACCACAACTAAAAGCACAGACAGACGCACAGAAATACACACACACACACACACATACGAACATATTTATAAAGAGAGAAAGAGGGAGAGAGAGAGAAAGAGAGTGTGAGAGACCCAGGCTCATACATTGATATGCAGATTTTTGCCTTGAAGGAAAACTATCCCACACACATATAAACGCACTAAAATACACACTCTCACACACACACACACATATACATATATATATGCATACTTATATAGAAATTAGTTTAAATAGTAAAACCAAAAAGGAAAATAAACTCACAAATTTCACTTCAACTTTTCCGAATGACCTAAAATGTTGAAAAAATTAAGTAAAAATTTCCCTGTATGTAAGTAAGTATTTTTATTTTATTTTTTTCCTTTAGGTATATAGGTAGTAAAAGTTTTAGAAACTCATTTAAATTACTTAAGCGTCTTTGTGAGTGTGCGTGTGTGTATGACACACGGGACGACGCATAAGACGTAAACAATTGGTTCTCCTTAAGGAGAATTCCCAGTTACTAAAGTGGAGTATGAAAAGTGGTGGAAGATGAGGAAAGGTAGAGGCAGAAGGGAGAGCGAAAGAGAGAAGAGAGAGAGCACACGTAGAAGCATATAATTTATATATATCATGCATGTGTGTGTGTATGTATATTTATATATTTGTATAAGTAGTTAGGTTGGTTAGATTGCTGCTGTTGTGGTTGTTGTTGTAGAACAATTTAGTGCCATTATCACGTAAATTATTATTAGGCATAAAGCGCGTTAAATACATACACATATGTATATATTTAAATATGTATGTGTAATGAATATAGAAGAGCACACAGACAATTATAATTATATACACGCATATAAATACATACATACATTCTGGCAGGCAGACATACATATAAATTATATGTGTGTGTAGTAGTAGTAGTATCTGAGCAGCATAACTTTTTATGCAAAAAAGAAAAAAACCGAACAGAGTTGAAGAAATATGCGGCCCGCCATACGCTATCGCTCACAAAGGAAATAATAAAATAAACACGCGCTTATAAAATACAGAAATACGCATACATGCTCATGATACTTTTTATGTGATTACCCAGTAGGATGTGAGTTTGAGTCGTGTGCTCATTAATCATTTCAATATCAATAATACAATGTGTGACAAACTGATAACCCTTTACTACCCTCCTCAATGAAATTGAGAATGAATGACTTTTTAAGATTAATTCGGGATCCCTGATTCTGACCCTGTATTCAGGTTCTTTCTATTATATCAGATATTCCCGCTTTAGAGACCCAAAATCAAAACCATTTATGGGTATAGAATGAAGAGCCCAAATGAAAAAATTTCTTACTTTGGCTTCTTCCTATTTCATCCCACATGTCTAAGTATGAGAATGTAGTTTATCCAGAAATTAGAAAAAAACTCAAAGTTTTACTATCTCCCCTCCCCCTCCCCCCTCCTCCTCCCCCTCATCCTTCCCCCTCATCCTGCCCCCTTTCCCTTCCATTTACTCAAATTTTAAAGTGAAAAGAAATTTACTTCGAAAAATCCAAATTGATTACAGAAAAAATAAAATAAATTTTTTTATAAAATTGACCGAGAAAAAATTCCAAATTGTCTTCAGAAAATTTTAAATTTACTTCCAAAATTTTAAATAAATTGTAACGAACCTTCCTGGTTCCTTTTCTTTTTGTCGGGGTATACTCAGCGAGTAACCAGGGTGCGTAAATAATAACTCACGATTTATTTCGGTTCACTTGTTTATTGATATTCTTTACTGTAATTTTATTTACACTTGGTTCGTTAGTATTTTTATCTTTAGTACCTCGTATGTTGTTTGTTCGTTCGCCTTCGTTCGTGCTCGTTCCACTTTGTTTGCCTTTCTTGGCGCTCGGGTTTCTTGCTGTGGCTTCGTTGCCGCTCGTTCCTGTTCCTGTATTTACGATGCGTGTCCTCGTGACACGATGGCTAAGACTTTGTCGTTTGCTGTATGGTCAGTGGCAACTTTGTTTATACTACACCAGTGAGGCTGTCGCACACCCTGGTGTCTAATGAATACCTGATCTTTATATACCTTGGTGTGATGTCTCACTCGCAAGGTCCAATGAATACCTGACCGATTTCTGAGAATTAAAGAGGAATCAAACGTGCTGTCGCTTCGTTTGATATTAGCTACCAATGTATAAGCCTTATCCTTCCGTGCTGACGCAACCGTAAGGAGTATTTCATATAATCTAACAAAGAGAAGAAGAAATGACCTGTGCCACAGTCTAAGTCTGAGTGCTTTCTTCGGTGTAATGCATGTCCTTTTATACTTATTCTTTCTGTATATGTCCCGTACTGTTTCCGTTTGTTTATTGTATTGTTAGTGTTAAATATGTAATTGTGTTTTTTTATAAATTCAATATTTAATTATTTCAAAAAAAATATGTACAAAATAATAACAATTGTGGGGTCGAAATTGATCATAATTTCGGGTCCTTACAAAATTTAAAAACAATTCAATTACATTAGAAACTTCAAATTTACTTGAATAATCTTAAATTAAGACTAAAAAATGTTAAATCAATATCAAAAAATTTCATATTTACATTAAAAACTTTAAATTTACTTCAAGAATTCTGAATTAATGCAACAAAATTCAAACTTCAATCAGAAATTTCCAATTTTCTTTTGAAACTTTGAAATCGCTTGAACAACCTTTACATTTACTTCAAAATCTGTAAATTTTTTTAAAAAATCTCAAATTTACTTCAGAAAATTTGAAATTTATTTTCGAAAACTTCAAATTTGCCTCAGAAAATTTTAAATTTTCTTCAAAACCTTCGAGCTTAAGATTAAAAAATGTTAAATCAATTTCAGAAAATTTCTCATTTACATTAAAAATTTTAAATTTACATCAAAAATTTACTTCATGAATTTTAAATTGAGATAAAAAATTTTGATTCCATTACTTCAGATTTCATATTTAATTCAGAAATTTCCAATTCTCTTCTGAAATTTTGAAATTGCTTCATTATTCTTTGCATTTACCTCAAAAACTCCAAATTATTTTTGAAAAAATCTCAAAGTTTTTTCAGAAAATTGCAAATTAACTTCAAATCTTCTCAAACCTACTAAAAAAATTACAAATTTAGTTCTGGAATTCTTGTTAAAAAAAAAAAATCAAATTCAATAAAGAAAATTTCAATCTTGATTAAGAAAATTTCAAATTGACTTCAGGAAATTTCAAATTTCCTTTAAAACTTTCCAAATAAGCAAATTCAAAAACAATTTCACAAAATCTCAAAATTCACTACAGAAAATTTCAAATTTATTTCGAAATATTTCAAATTTATTTTAGAAAATATCAAATTAAATTCAGAATATTTAAAATTTAACTGAGGAAGTTTCAAAATGATTTCGGAAAATTTAGAATTTATTTATTTACTTTAGGGAGTATTAAATTTTCTTCAGAAAATTTTAAATTAAGTGCACAAGATTTCAAATTTAGTTAAAAAAATTTAAAATTTAGTTCAAGTTTAGGAAATCACAAATTTACTTAAAAATTCCCATAATTCCTTCAAAATATTCCAAATGTAACTCCGAAATATTCTGAACTTAATTCAAAAGCGTCGTAGAATTGCGAACAGCCTAGATTTTCGATTTTCGGTCAACTACAAAACCTAGTAGATGTCTGGTTCTGGATGAAATTGTTACAATAGAGTTCCCTTCCTCTTCCCCTCAGAGTAGTTCCAGAAATCGGAAATCCAATCCCGATTCAGTATCAGTTCTGACCCAGTAATAACTTCACCTAGATGTGGGACCGTTGGTTTACTAACTTCCTTCCAAGAAATCCCAGACTTCTAGATCCCAATACAAAACGTCATGTTGATTTAGGAACGGAAAATAAGTAAGAGACCTTGCCTTTGAGAGGAACTGAACTCAAGGCCTCAGAGATGAAAGTTTAGCACGCTATTACTACACCACCGAGACCACCGCAAGAAATTGTCAATCTTTCTAGTCCTGGTTCGGGATTGGCAACATGCATGCATTGTGAACTTACGTTCGTTGCGAACTGGTTCAACATGATTGACTGACTCCTAACTGGTTGAAACATGAACCTGGGTAGATGATCTCCAATTGGTTTTAAAGCAATTTTATGCCCCTGTATTGAACAATGATTGGTTCAAATGAAATACAATGGTGCTGAATTGGCACATAATTAGTAAAACGTAGTGCTGAATTATTTTCTATTGGATAGTAATGCTATTTTGTGGCGCTGAATTGACTTCTAATGGATTTAAATGAAATGCTTTGCAGCTGGATTGCCTTTAAATGGATTCTTAAGTAACGCTGTGAAGCTCAATTCTACTCTTAAAGGATTTAAATTCAATCGTGTATAGCCGAATTGATGCTTAAAGGATTCTTAAATAATTCTGTGAAGCTGAATTTTCTCTAAATGGATTCTTACGCTACGCTGTGAAGCTAAATTCTACTTTCAATGGGTTCAAATTTAATTGTGTATAGCTGAATTGAAGCCTTAAGGGTTCTTAAGTAATTCTGTGGAGCTGAATTGTCTCTAAATGGCAATGCTGTAGAGCTGAATTCCATTCTTAATGGATTTAAATTCAATTGTTTACAACTGATTTGATGCCAAAAATGTTTTCAAGTAATTTTGTGAAGCTGAATTGTCTTCTAATGAATTTAAATGTATGTAATACTATGTTTTTCAAATGACTCCTAAAGGTCACAAACATCATGCTGTATCGCTGAAGTGATTTTTAGTGGGTTCTAAAGGAATAATGTAAAGCTGAATTCTCTTTTAATGGATTAATACACAATGCTATGCTGCTGAATTTACTCCGAATGAGTTAAAATGCAATGCTGAATAGCTGAATTTAATTTTTAATGCGTTCTTAAGAAATATTTTGGAGCTGAATAGTCTTCTAATGTGTTCAAATGCAATCTTATGATTTGAAATTTACTTCTAATTCAATGAAATGCCATGGTGGATAGCTGAATTTACTTTTATTTGGTTCTAAAGAAATATTTTGGAGCTGAATAGTTTTCTAATCTGCTCAAAAACAATCCTATGATTTTTAATTTACTTCTAACTGAATCAAATGCAATGCTTTATAGCTGAATTGAATTTTAAAGAGTTTCTATGTACTTCTGAGAAGCTAAATTTCATTCTAATGGTCTAATGGTGTAATAATATGTATCTAAATTGAATTCTAAATGTCACAAACGTCATGCTGCATAACTAAACTGATTTTTGGTGGATTTTAAAGCAATATTGTAAAGCTGAATTATTTCTTTTAATGGAATAAAACACAATGCTTTGACTCATAATTTAATTTTAATTGATTTGAATGCAATGCTGAATAGCTGAATTGGCTTTTAATGGGTTCTAAGGAAATATTTTTAAGCTGAATAGTTTTCTAATCGGTTTAAATGCAATCCTATGATTTTTAATTTACTTCTAAATGAATCAAATGCAATGCTGTATAGCTGAATTGACTTTTAATTGGTTCTAAAGAAATATTTCGAAGCTGAATAGTCTTCTAATCTGTTCAAATGCAATCCCATGATTTTTAATTTATTTCTAATTGATTTAAATGCAATGCTGAATAGCTGAATTGATTTTTAATGAGTTTTAAAGAAATATTTTGGAGCTAACTAGTTTTCTTATCTTTTCAAATGCAATCTTAAGATTTTTAGTTTACTTCTAACTAAATCAAATGCAATGCTGAATAGCTGAATTGACTTTTAGTGGGTTCTAAAGAAATATTTTGGAGCTGAATAGTTTTCTAATCTGTTGCAATGCAATCCTGTAGGTGGGGCATTAAAAGCTCTTATCTCCGCCATGGACTCTTGTCAATACAAAGGTCCGAAAACTGTGTTGGGGACATAATTTTAGTGAAATCTATTTTTCCTTGCATTCCTCTACAAGCAGCTTGGCAGTGAAGACAACTGCTAATTCTAATAATTTGAATTTGAAATAGTCCTAACATGATACTATCAGTTAATTATAAAGCTGATTTAATTTGGAAGATAATACCATGAAAACCAGGACGATTTTAAATTGTATGTAGATAAATAGAAAGAGGCGATTTGTGCTGCTTCAGCTGAATGCAATATAATAAATACACATATATTTTTCGACAAGGATTTACAGCTTTAATTTTAATAAATTTTTCCTCGCTCTTTAACAACAGTTCGTTTTTTTGCTCCCAGTTTTCCAACAACACGTGCATGTGTAATGCGGACAGATATTTATTGTATGACCAAAATGCGACGGCATAGTATTCAGCAGTATTCAGCAATATACGAGTATACAAACAAAATGCTTGAATATGTTTTAAGATAATACTCTAACCTAATTTTTAACATTTTTTACAATAAACTTAGAGACACACACACACACACAAACAGAAAAAAGATACTGATATTTTCAGCAACAAGAAGAAAGTGCTTAAGAAGTATGCAACAAAAACGAAAAAAACGAATAAGCGCAACACCAAAATAAAAAAGGACCCTCTTCTTAGGCACTTAGGCAAAACTGGTATGCATACAATAAGCTAACATTCGAACACTCAACTCGACTCAATGCCACTACAGGAAGAAGATGACACAAACGTAAAGGCAAAAAAAAAAAAAAAAAAAAACCGGAAAGTACATGAGACTTGAAAGAGAAAAGGGAAGATGTAGAGAGGAAAAAAAGGGACCAATGTACTGGTGTAAAGTTGGTTAAGAGTACAAAGACATAAAGTACATACAAAATACAACAAGCTCGAGAGCCAACAACGCCCGCCAACAGACAGAGCCAAGTAGTAAGCAACACCGCATTTTATCACAATACTAAATTCGCGCAACATTATCGTTGTCGCACAAATTGCGGCATAAAACCAAGGAACATTATAGCAGAGAGGGAAGAACCAGCACCAAAGAGGGAGGAACTAATGGCAGGGACCTAACAACTAGAAATGATGGGTAACGAACAACGTAGGTTACTTTCGGAAGGTTCGTGTTGTTGGTTGCTACACCATCATTCCATTTAAATTAACGAGTGACGCACAGCTTATACCACATGCAGCCAGCACGAAATCGCGATTTAGAAGGATCTTAGTTGACGGCAGCGACATGCGATGGCGGTGGCAACGAGAACGCGCGAGCGAACGAAAAAAAGAAACCATAGCTTAAAGTGCTAAAAAGCTAACGGACGGAAAAGAATGAATGGAAAAGCGAAAAAAAAAATGACGGAAAATTTAAGGACAGACAACGATGAGAATGACTTGATGGTGGTGGTGGTGCTGTGCTGATTTGCATAAGTGACAGTTGGACGAAGCAAAAAGACAGACAAGGAGACAAACCAACGAAATGCAGGGAATAAGAACAGATAAACGCAAGGTGGCAGTAGAGAAAGAGAGGGAGAAAGAGTATGAAAGACCGAGAACAACGAATAATGCGTACAGCTGATTTAGTTTCCTCAGCAGGCGAAGCAAGACAGGCTAGGCATAGCATGGTAAAGCAAGCAAGAAAGCAAGCACGCAACCAGTCCAACCGAGTTTCTACTATTTCTCTACAAAATATTGCGTACTTTTAGTATGCGAGCAAAAGCAGCAAACACAACAACTATGAATAGTACAACAACAGCAACGCAATGTTGACAACGATAAAGACAACAATTAAAACAAATTTGTTGGCTCACCGTTAGAACGATGAGCAGGAGTAGTAGTAGCAGCATCCACCACAGCCAGACTCATCGTCATCATTTGTGCTTATTAACATCAGATCCAGCAACGCTGTCGTTTGTTGAAAGGCACCCAGTATGGAATAAGAAAGCAGTTTTTGAGCTACTAAACTGGGTTCAACATGATTGACTAACCCCAAACTGGTTGAAACATGAACTGGTTGAAACATAACAGGATTAATTAATCTCTAATCGGTTTTAAGGCAAATTCGTGCCGCTTAATTGAACTATGATTGATTCAAATGGAATACTATATTGCTGAATTGACTTATAATTAATAAAACATAGTGCTGAATTGTCTTTAAGTGGGTTTTAATGCTATTTTGTGGCGCTGAATTGACTTCTAAGGGATTCAAATGTAATGCTGTGCAGTTCAAATGTCTTTAAATGGATTCTAAAGCAACGCTGTGGAGCTGAATTTTACTAGAAATGGGTTTAAATTAAATTTTGTGTAGCTGAATTGACAACTAAAAGATTTTTAAGTAATTCTGAAAAGCTGAATTGTCTTCTAATGAATTTAAATGTATTGCTTTGTTTTTCAACTGACACTTAAAGTTCCCAAACGTCATGCTGTATAGCTGAATTGATTATTGGTGGGTTTTAAACCAGTACTGTACAGCTGAATTCTCTTCTAATGAATTAAAACACCATGATATGGCTCTTAATTGGTTTAAATGCAATGCTGAATAGCTGAATTGACTGTAATGGGCTCTAAATAAATATTTTATAGCTGAATTATCTTCTAATATGTTCAAATACAATGCCATGATTTTGAATTTACTCCGACTTATAGGATTAAATGTAATATTTTACAGCTAAATTGACCCCTAAAGGGTTTTAAGTAATTCTATGAAGCTGAATGGTTTTCTAATAGATTTATATGCAATGATGTGTATCTAAACTGACTCTTTCGTAGCTGAATCGACCTTTGGTGGGTTATAAAACAATATCGTAAAGCTGAATTCTCTTTCAATTGACTAAAACATAAAGCTATGACCCTTCAGTTGTTTCTTATTGTTTCAAATGTAATGCTCAGCTCTGCAGGCTGAATCGACTTTTAATGGGCTATAAAAAAATTATTTTGAAGCTGAATTCTCTTCTGAGATGTTCAAATGCAATGCCATGATTTTTTATGTACTCCGAACCGGAGCAAATGTAATGCTTGTTGGCTGAATTGCCTTTTTAAGATTTCTTAAGTAATTCTGTGAAGCTGAATTGCCTTTAAATGTCTTTAAATATAATGCTATGTTTCTGAACTGATTCCTAAAAGTCAGCTCTAAAGTAATACTGAAGCTGAATTCTCTTAAAATAGATTCAAAAACAATGCTGTGGCTCTTAATTTACTTCTAAAAGTCACAAACATAATGCTGTAAAGCTAAATTGACTCTTAGTGGGTTGTAAAGCAATATCGTGAAGCTGAATTCTCTTTTAATAGATCGAAACGGAATGTTATGGCTCTTAAAATGTTTTTTATTGGTTTAAATGCAATGCTGACCAGCTGAATTGACTGTAATGAGCTCTAAAGAAATATTTTGGAGCTGAATTGTCTTCTAATCTATTCAAAATGCAATGATTTTTAATTTACTTCGAACTGGACCAAATGTACTACTTTAAATGTAAAGAGTTCTTAAGTAATTCTGTGAAGCTGAATTGCCTTTTAATGGGTTTAAGTGTAATCTTATAGAGCTTATCTGACTCTCAAAGGTCTCAAACGTAATTCCGTACAAATAAATTTATCCTGAATGGATTCTAAAGTAATGCTGTTGCGATGAATGACTTTTTAATAGGTTCAAATGCAAGACTATGTCTCAGAATTTACTCGTAACTGGTTCAAATGTGATCCTTAATAGCTGAATAGACTCTTAATAGGATCTTAGGAAATTATGCGAAGCTGAATTGCCTTGTAATGGGTTAAAGTCTAATGCAATGCAGCTGAATTGCCTCCAAATGGAATCAAAAGAAATTTATTAACCTCGCAACAAATATTAACATAATAATGTGTGGCTGAAATGATTTTTAATTGCATAACATAATTGAATAATATTGTGCGCTGAATTGACTCGAAACAAGTTAAAGGGTAGAACTTTGTTGCTTTATTGGCCCGTACGTGTTTCAAACCAAATGATATGTACCTGAAATTAATTCTAACTGATTAAATAGTAAAATTTACTATTAACGGGATCAAATAGTTAAACCGTATAGCTGAATTAATGCGTGTTGATTTGCAAATTAACATCATTATTCCGTATTGCCCTCTAACGATCTCAATTGTTATGCCATAGCGCTGAATTCACTCCAAACAGTGTTAAACGAAATGCTGTCTAGCTAAATTGATTTGTAATAAGCTCAGCATTGATGATGTATATCTGTGTTGATACTTAATGGTTTTTAAAATAACTATAAAGGCGCTGAATTGAGTTATATTGAGTTTAAATGTAATGCTATAGCACTGAATTTTTTCCTAAATCGTGCAAACATAATGCTGAATAGCTGAATTTACTCTCAACGAGTAATTCCGTATAGGTGAATTAACGCGTGATATCATAAAGCTGAATTGAAAAATATCATGAAGCTGAATTGCTTTCTAATGAACTTAATTGCAATGTTATGGAGCTGAATTCATTCCAAACTGTTTTAAACGAAATGCTGTTTAGCTAGATTGATTTGTAATAAGCTCAGCATTGATGCTCTATATCTGAGTTAATGGGTTGTGAAATTAAGGCGCTGAATCAACTTCTAGTTAGTTTAAATGTAGTTATATAGTGCTGAATTTTATTCTAAGCCATACAAACATATTGCTGAATAGCAGAATTAACTCTAAATGAGTTACAAAGAAATATCATGGTATTGAATTCACTTTTAATGGATTCAAATATAATCCAATGGTGCTGAATTTACTCCAAACTAGTTCAAATGTAATGCTATGTAGCTGAATTGACTTGTAATAGCTTTCAAAAGAAATATTGTAGCCTGGAATTACCTTTCAATCAATTCAAACGTACTGCTGAATAGCTGAATTGAGAGCTTATATGCTTTAGAATAATCTAATGCCGCTGAATTGAATTCTAATAGTTTTAACAGAAATCCTATGGTGCTGAATTGATTCCTATGAGACTATAAAGCAAGCACTGCATAACTCAAATTTCTCTAAATTAATTCAGAAGCAATTTCATTTGGGATTAGTATAGAACTACCTACTTTTCCAGACTGGGAACTAAAATGAATACCCACAATAGCAGTTAGATAGTAATGGCAATTGCAGTTATAGCGGTTCTAGTATCTAGAAGTGGAATACAACTGTGTGCATGGTGTAAGTAAACGATGGCATCGAAAATGTCGTTGTTGTTGCTGCTGTTCTTCTCACATCGTCAACATCATCAACGCTTTGTCGTTTGCATTTTTTTTTTCGTTTTCAATTTTTTTGGGGATTTTAATGGAAACTGAAAATGATTTCCCCATTTGCCTTTCCACTTTAAGGGTAGTGGTGGTACAAACCAAAAAAAAAAAAATATATATTAACAAGTACAAGTATGTATAGATATAAGCATAACCCAGTGGGAAAAAAGATTTGAAGATTTGAAAAGGTGGAAGTGCTTGAAGGAGTTCAACAAATAAAATCAAATCATTAAAATTATTAATGAGAGATCTAATGTATTTTAGCATAGATGCGAAGGAAGCATGTATTAAAAAACAACTTGGAGGAAAACTTGAATAAAAGAGGCATTACAGTAGGCCTTCTAAAGCGCTTCTTTTGGCCTAATTCTTTCTAAATATATAAAAACTCAATCGTTTAGGTTTCATGTATACTTCCTTATATGAATGAAGGTATTTAGTCTGTGCTGACAAAGAACTTCCTGCTGTTGCTTTTATTACTTTCCTGGCGCATTAACTTCCCCACTGGGCTAAGCTTATATACAAAAACATAGAGCATTTTAAAATAGAAAATACCGCAGCAGTAACAAAACAACAGCAGTTGCTCTTGTTTTTTTTTTTTTTTTTTGCTGGCTGACTAGCTGGTGGCACGACACTGATGGTGATGGTTGGTGACTGTTTACAGAAAACCGTCAGCAAAAAATAAAAAATAAACAAAACAAACTAAAAAAAAAACTGTTAAGCGTTTTCGTTTCGTTTTGTTGCGTTGCGTCGTTTCGTTTCAATTCGCTTTGGTTTGGTTTAGTTTTCGAGGTTTCGAGGTTTGAGTTTGTGTACGTATAGTTTTTATGTGCTTACATTTTTGTTTAGCGCCATCACCATCAACATTTTCAGCTTTCCTGACTTTTTCCCCCCTCTACATTCAAAAGTATGCTTTAACCTCTCGTGCTCACCCATTCAGCACTCCTCCATCCCTAGCTCTTCTAGTCAAACATGTGCTGCTTGCTGTGCTACTGTGCTATGTTCAACCGCGAAACAATCATTTTAAACCACAAATTCCTTTCCGGCAACATTGCTGGCTCGTTCGTTCGTTATTCATATATATATACAAACATAAGCACACACACACGCACACTCACATACATGTGTACATATACACCAAATGCACACAATCGGTACTAATTTGATGATTCTCTCTCTCTCTCTCTTTCTCTGATTCGTATGCGCGCATCACTATACACAAATATATTTTTTATTGCATATTTTTAGGATGCAATTTGATGTTTTTTGTTATTGCTGTTTTTTGCTTGGTGTTTTTTTTTATTCTGTTGAGCGCACTGAAGTGGCAGCAGCATGATTGTGTGTATCTTAGATTTAGCGCATTTAATTAGCGTTTAAATTGTATAAGACCGTTAGGAAAAAAAAGGGGAAAAAAATGCAGGGGATTGGAATTTGAAGATAAACAAGATTGAAGTTGAAATATTGGCTGAGAGAATTGGCTTTGAATAACTGACAACCAATCTGGCAAATCTCTTTATTAGAATGTTATCAAACAGAAACGCAAATTGGACATAACTGTATGATATTAAGGCAAGCAATATTTTTCTGTGAAATGCATAAAATTGATACTTGAAGCAGCAGGACAGTCAGTCAGACAAGAATTTGGGTAACTCTAAGAGTATAGGAAGATCTAAGAGAGGTCAAAAGTCAATTAAGACTAAGAACATCGATTGTTTTTTTTTTGCAAGGGCGAGCTTTTATGTCCACTACAGGATAAGCAGGAACTTGACTAGGAATCAATGAACCCTTTAAGGTTCAAGTTCAGTAAGATCTGAGATTCAGTCACATTGCCAGAAAAATCGCCTGTTCAATAAGATAAAGTTTCAGGGGAGAAAAATTCTTCTTTCTCTGTATGTTTTCTAGTCTATAAAAAATATTTTTTTATCTGGGAAGTAACGTTTCCGAGCTCGTTACTTTAGTTAAGTATTACTCATTTTTGACCTGGATATCGTAACTTTGACTTCATAACTCGTTACTTTGATTTTATAACTCGTTACTTCAAACTCATAACTCATTTCTTTTACTTCAGAACTCGTTTCTTCAACTTAAGAACTTGTTACTTTGACTTTAAAACTTGTTGCTTGACTTTAAAACTCGTTACTTTGATTTCAAAACTCGTTACTTTGACCTTATAAATCGTTACTTTGACTTAATAACTCGTTAATTTGACTTAATAACTCGTTACTTTGACTTTAAATCTCGTTACTTTGATTTCAGAACTCGTTACTTTGACGTCAGAGTTCGTTGCTTTGATTTCAGTGCTCGTTACTTTGATTTCGAACTCGTAACTTTCATTTCAGAACTCGATACTTTTACTTTAGAACTCAATCCTTTGATTCCAGAACTCGTTATTTGTATTTCGATTGATTTCATCACCTCATTTAACAACTCATTACTTGATTCCATCAACTCTTTACTCCATTTCATCAACTCATTACTTGATTTCATCAACTCATTACTTGATTTCAGCAACTCGTTATTCATTTCAGCAACTCGTTATTTGATTTTATCAACTTGTTACTTGATTTTATCAACTCCTGCCATGATTTCGTCAATTCGTTCTTTGATTTCATCAACTCGTTCCTTGATTTCGTAAATTCGTTACTTTTATTCGATACCTTTATCCTTTCACATATTAATTTCTCTATTGAGCGTTACCTTTATCCGTTCACTCGTTAATTCATCTATCCACTATTTACTATGATTCATTGACTCGTTACCTTGATTAACCACTTGCAACTTCATCTACTTGTCACTTTGATCGTCACTCGTTTCTTATTCATAAACTCGTTACTTTAATCTTAGCCGATTAATCAACTCGTTACGTTGATCTAGTTACTCGGTACTTCAATCCAGCTACTCGTTATTTTGATCCATATATTCGTTACTTCGATCCATATACTCGTTACTTCGATCCATATACTTGTTACTTCGATCCATATACTCGTTGCTTCGATCCTGATACTCGTTACTTCGATCCTGATACTCGTTACTTCGATCCTGATACTCGTTACTTCGATCCTGATACTCGCTACTTCGATACATCTACTCGTTGCTTCGATAATCTTTTCGTTACTTCGATACATCCACTCGCTACTTACAAACATCTACTCGCTACTTTGATACATCCACTCGTTGCTTCGATAATCTATTCGTTACTTCGATACATCCACTCGCTACTTACAAACATCTACTCGCTACTTTGATACATCCACTCGCTACTTTGATACATCTAATCGCTACGTTGATACATCTACTCGCTTCTTTGAAACATCTACTCGTTGGTTCGATACAGTTACTCGTTATTTAGATACAGACATTCGTTGTTCCGATACCGCCACTCGTTGCTTCGATACCACTACTAGTTACTTCGATCCAGTTACTCGCTGCGTAGATCCAGCTACTGGTTACTTCTATACAGCTACTCGTTACTTCGATCCAGCTACGCATTACTTCGACTTATCTGCTCGTTATTTTAATTCACCAACTCGTAAATTTGATCGATCAACTCGTTACTCTGATTAATCACCCGTTATTTTGATCTACCATCTCGTTGCTGTGATCCATAAACTCGTTTCTTTGATCTATCAACTCGCTGCTGTAATTAATTTAGTTCAGTATTTCAAATTTTTTTTTTATAACTCGTTTCGTTTGCATCAGAATTTTTAACTTTAATTTAGAATTCGTCATTTGGTTTCAGAACTCGTTATTTTAATTTAGCATTCAATAACTCCATGTTACAACTTGTTGTTTTTATTCCGTTTTCGATATTTTGATTTCATAACTCGTTCCTTACTTTCACATAAGACTGTAAAATTCCGTTTCCGAATTCGTACCTTTAGTTTTGAAACTCGTTACTTTAGTCTTAGAACTATTTACTGAGTTTCAAAACTCGTACCTTCGTCTTCGAATAGAAGTAAGTAGTAGTAGAAAAAAATATCACAACCATTTTGATTATAACTTCTGAAGTAATCGATTATTTGAAGAAATTAAAAAATCTTGGAATCCATTAGTCTGTGAGAATAATCTACCCATCAATTCCAAAATTAGGCATTAAATTTATTCACACTTTCAATTTGTCTATTCTAACGGATCTTCATTTCAAATACGAATGAAAATTGCACTTAGCTTGTAAGTAATAAATTCTGGGTTACATATTTAGAATGAAAAGCTTAAGTCATATACTAAAATGAAAAGTATAAATAAATTACATTTTTATATTTTTGAATTCCTAGTTACAGCTGCTGCAGCAAGCGTCTACGAATGCATTGGAGTTGCAAATGTGTAAATTCTTTTGCAGAAACAACAACAGAAATAACAAATTTTCAGCAATAAATAACAAAAAATTTCACAACAAAATAAAAATAATACCTAAGTAAGTAAGTAAGTAGGGAAGGAAGAAAGAAAGAAAGAAAATATAAAATACAACGGAAAATTTGCAACTTCACAAGAAAAACTATAAAGTGGAAAAGTATGATGATGATGAAAATAGTCGCAAAGCGTAAAGTATACAATACTAAAAAAAATAAGTATGAAAAAAAGGATGTAAAAAGAGGAATAAAAAAGGAACGAGTAAAAAAAAGCTAGTAAAAAAAGCTAGTAAAAAAAGCGAGTAAAACTAAAGAGTAACTAGAAAAAACACAAAAAAAATGCACAGCAAAGCGGCAAGCGCTCGTAGAAAATTTCGCTTATGAAACTTAAAGCTGAAGAAGATGATATATGTATTTATAATATTTTTGTCTCTCTGCATAAAAGCCAACAATATTGCTCGCTTTTTGTTTTTGTTTTTGGTTTTTTTTTTTAAGCTACGGCTTTATTATTGCCACTGTCAACATAAGAGTCGGAAAGCAGCACAGTAGCAGCAGCAAGGCACAGGATTCCAGGGAGGAAGAAAAGATGCAGTCAAGAGACTGGTGCTGAAGAAGTAGTAGCAATACAAGAAGAAAACCGCCGTCACATATTTGTGTAAATATGTATATATTTTTTAAATATGTGAGGCTCTCTGTTTCAGTGTGTGTATGTGTGTGTGCATGTCACATAAATTTATAATCAGTGGCGGATATGGAATTTCAGTTTGGAAGAAAATTAGACCGAAATTGGGGCGAACAACTAATGAAAAATTCAGACCAAAATTTAGTATAATATTTAAACCAAAACTCAGAAAAAACTTAGACCAAACATCTAACCCAAATTTCGACTAAGCCTCAGACCCACCATCATACTAAAATTCAGACCCAAACTTAGACCAAAATTCTGACCAACTTCAGACCAAAATTCAAACCAAAAATAATACTAAAAACTAGACTCAAATTCCGACCAAAATATTAAGCCAACTTTAGACCTAAACTCAAACCCAAACTTAAGCCCAAATTTAGACCAAATTCAAGCCAAAAGTCAAACCAAATTTAGATTTAAACTAAGACCAAAACTCGGATTAAAATTCAAACAAAAAATCAGACAAAAATTCAAACCAAAAATTAGACTAGATTCAGACGAAAAATCAAACCAAAACTTAGACCAAAACTCAGACCAAGTTTAGACAAATTACTAGACCCAAACTCAAAGTAAGCCCAGAAATAAACTTAAACCAAAATTTCGACCAAACATTAGGCCGAAATTCGATCCAAAAATCACACCAAAATTCTGATCAAAAATCAGTCGAAAAACCAGAAGCAAATTTAGACCAAAATTAGAACCCAATTCAGACCAAAATTCAGAGGAAAACTTAGATCAAACCTAGACACAAAATTTAATTAAAAATCAGACCCAAACTCCGGCCAAAACTCGAATAAAAATTAAAACCAAAACTCTGTCAAAATTAAGACCAAACAACTGACTCAGACCAAAACTCAGACTAAATTGAGACCCAAGCTTAAACCAAAATTCAGATTAAAAATCATATCAAATTTAGAGAAAAATTCACACCAAATTTTAGGGCAAAACTCTGATCCAAATTCGTAACAAAATTTAGACCAAAAACAACAAGTGAAATTCCGACCAAAATTTGAACTAATTTTGAACCAAAAATGAACCCAAATTTTAGACCAGTCTCAAAATTAGACAAAATTCAAGTTTAAACTCAGAAAAAAATTTGAGCCCAAATCCAGACCAAATTCAAGCTAATACTCAGACCAAATTCAGATTCAAACTCAAACCAAAAATAAAAGAATAATTCAAACCAAAAATCAGACTAGATTTAGACCAAAAATCAAATCAAAATTCAGACCACAACTTACTTAGTCAAAATTTAAATCAACCATCAGACCCAAACTCAAAGTAAGCCCAGAAATAAACTCAAATTCAATTGAAGATAAAATATCAGACCGAAACATAAACCTAAAATCACACCAAAATTCAGACCAAAATTTGGTCGAAAAATCAGATGTAAATTTCGACTAAAATTCAAACCAAATTCAAATCAAAATTCAGAGCATAACTCAGATCAAACTTAGATTCAAACTCAGATCAAAACTCAGGACAAACAGAGACCAAAACTCACACAAAAAACAGATCCAAACTTTGACTAAAACTCAATTGAAAATTAAAACCAAAGCTTTGTAAAAATTAGGATCAGACTCAAATTCAGGTCACATTCGGACCAATCATCGGTCGCAAACTCAGACAAATATTTATACCAATATCAGACCTAAAGTCAAACAAAAATTCTAACCGAATTCAAGCCAAAAATCAAACCAAATTTCAGACAAATTCTTAGGTCAAAACTTAAACTAAAAATTAGACCAAATTCAGACCCAAAATTCTGATTGAATTGAGATAAAAAATCACACCAAATTTAGATAAAGATTTACACCAAATCTTAGACCCAAGCTCAGACCAAAATTCAGAAAAAAATTTAGACCAAAAATAAGAAGAAAAAACATTGGTGAAGTCCCGACCAAAATTTGAACCAACTTTAGATGAAAAATTAACTCAAATTTAGGATCAGATTCAGACCAAAAATAAGATTAAAATCATGTCAAAACTCAAACAAAAATTTCGGCCAATTCAGACTGAAACTCAGAACAATATTTATACCAAATTCAGGCCTTAAGTCAAACAAAAATTCTGACCAAATTCGGGGCAAAAATAAAATCAAATTTAGACTAAATGTAGAAAAATTATTAGATCATTACTGAGACCATAACTTAGACCAAATTCAGATAAAAAATTAGACAAAAAAAAGAAGGTTCGAATTCCAATCAAAATTTAAACCAACTTTAGAAATCCAAAATTTAAGACCTGATTCAGACACGAAATCAGACCAAATAAATTCAAGTCGAAACTCAAATAAAAATTTTACTCCAATTAAGACTAAAATTCAGATAAAAATTCAGACTAAATTCACACCTAAATTCAAACAAAAATTCTAACCGAATTCAGGTCAAAAATCAAACCAAATTTAGACCAAATTTCGGACAAATTCATAACCCAAAATTTGAACTAACTTTATATCAAAAATAAACTCAAATTTAGGACCAAATTCAGATCTAAAAGAAGAACAAAATCAAATCAAAACTCAGACAAAAATTTCGCTCCAATTCAGACTAAAACTCAGACCAATATTTATACCAAATTCAGGCTTAAACTCGAAGAAAAATTCTGCCCGAATCCAGACCGAAAATCAAACCAAATTTAAACCAAATCTCAGACAAATTCTTAGACCAAAACTCAGACCAAAATTTAGACCAAAACTCAGACCAAAAATTAGACCAAATTCAGACAATAAATATGACGAAAAAAAGGCTCAAGTCCCGACTAAAATTTGAACCAACTTTAGACCAAAAACCAACTCAAATTCAGACCTAAGATAAGACCAAAGTTAAGTCAAAACTCAGACAAAAATTTCGCGCTAATTCAGACTAAAACTCAAACCAAAATTTATACCAAATTTAGGCTTAAACTCAAAGAAAAATTCTGCCCGAATTCAGACCGAAAATCAAACCAAATTTAGACCAAATCTCAGACAAATTCTTAGGCCAAAATTTATACCAAAACTCAGATCAAAATTTAGACCAAATTCAGACAAAAAAATAAAGCTCAAATTCCGATCAAAATTTAAACCAACTTTAGACCAAAAATCAACTTAAATTTAGGAGTAAACTCAGACCTAAGGATAAGACCAAAATTAAGTCAAAACTCAGACAAAATTTTCGCGCCAATTCAGACTAAAACTCAAACCAAAATTTATACCAAATTCATATTTAAACTCGAAGAAAAATTCAGCCCAAATTCAGACCGAAAATCAAACCAAATTTAGACCAAATCTCAGAGAAATTCTTAGACCAAAACTCAGACCAAAATTTAAACCAAAACTCAGACCAAAATTTAGACCAAATTTAGACAAAAAAATAAGGCTCAAATTCCGATCAAAATTTAAACCAACTTTAGACCAAAAATCAACTTAAATTTAGGGTAAGATTCAGACCTAAAATTAGACCAAAATCAAGTCAAAACTTAGACAAAAGTTTCGATCAAATTCAAACTAAAACTTAGATCAAAATTCAGACTAAATTCAAGCTGAAATTCAGACCAAATTCGGACAAAAAATTAAATTAAAATTTAGACCAAATTCAGATCAATAATAACACTAAAAACCAAACCATTAAATCAATCATGAAAACCGATCAAAAACCAGGCAAAAAAAAAAAACAATATTGAGCTCTCCAAAGTAGAAAGTCTTTCAACTGACTTTGGAATTTCTGATTTATTGTAGTCAAAATTTATATAAAAAACAATTACGCTGTAGAAAGCTTTAAAAGGTCATAAGGGGTTGCATAAGGGGTCTTTGAAGACCCTCTTCTGGATCCGCTACTGCTTTTGCTTTCGAAAGAAAAGAGAGTATTAAACTAAAGCATACTTTTAGGAGCGGCATACAAGTAATAAACTTGTATGCATTGAGCTTATGGCGCATATACTCGAGTATAATGCGACCCAAAAGGGAAATTTTATACGCACACACACATGAAAGATGTTGACACTAGGAAGCACATATACACACACAAATACATATGTATAAATGTGTGTGTTTCTCTGTATGCATTTCTAGAAAAGTTTCAACTTTTGCAAAAAATAGTTTTAGTATAATTTAATATTTACACGACTTTTGGCGTCCAAACACTTTGGCTAGAAGTTTTTTACCAGCAGGGAAACTAAAGGGAAGGAAAGGGGAGAATAGAAGAAAGGAAGAAAATGAGCAGCAAAAAGAATAAGCTTAGAGAATATAATTACCAATTCAATTCTCATTATAATCCTGGTGCAGAGGCGCGTGTTTAACTTTAGCAAATTTAAAGTCGCACCGTGTGTCCCAATTGGACTTGCATCACATTTGTAAAATTACTTGTAAAATTTTTGCATTTAAATTTGTTGGTGTTTATTTATTTTTATTTTTTTTTTGCAGTTTTAGTATTTTTGGTATTGAAAATTGCTCATGCTAAGATATTTTCAAACCACTCACTCGTCGACTCGTCTCAGTCATCGTCATTGTCCTTCAGCGTAATAAAATTGCAATTTTCACGTTTATATTTTTGTTATTGTTTGTTTGTTTTTTGTTTTTTTTATTGTTTATTTCTGTTGTTGCTTTTATTATTATAGCGTTAAATTGTTAATGTCGAAATAATTATCGAAAAGTTTTCGTTCGCTTTTCGTTCCACTGCTGCTCCTGCTGCTGCTGCTGCTACTGCCAAAAACATGCAAATTTAATTGTTTTTGCTATTGTGTTTCTTGTTTTTCCGGTCGTCCATGTTTTTTTTTTATTATTTTTTATTTTTTTGTTTTAATATTTATTTTTATGAGTTTATTTCATTTTAAGTTGGCTTCTGAGCAAATTTTGTGGATTGCTAATGCGTTACAATTAAAGTTTTCTTTTTATTTTTATATTTTTTCTCAGCGTCAGCAATAATTGCGGTGTTTAATGATTTTTGTGTTTGGAAATGGGGTGCGTGAAAGAAATTGCTAATATCAATGCAGTTCCAAGTTGAAAACATTAGTTTCAGCCATTTATATATAGCCCACAACGAGTAACGAGTTATGGAATGGAAGTAACGAGCAATAAAACAAAAATTAGTAGAATCTTGAGTTTGTAAGCAAATGAGGAAAGAAACGAATTTAGTTAAACAAAAGTACCAAGACGAAGGTAACTCAGTAGTTGCGAGTGAAAATATAATATAAACTACTTTATAAAAAAAAGCAGCGAGTAAGAAGTTAAATTTATTAGATCTAAACAAAGTAACTGGTAATAAAATGAAAGAAACGAATTCCGAAACAAAAATAACGAGTCATAAAACAAGAAACGAGTAAAGTTATTTTAAAAAAAATTACAACTTCTGAAAATTTTAATGTTATTAAAGCACATCTCTAGCTACTAGCTTTAATATAAAAGCAAAGAGATGGGAAACAAACGAGTAATGATTCATGGAACAGAAGTAACGAGTAAGGCAACAAAAATAAATAAAAGCCATGATATTGTTAGCAAATGGCAAAAGTTTTGGAACAAAAATAAGAAGAATTTAGTAAAAACACAAAGATAACGAGTTCTCACATAAAATTTTAGCAATTCTGAAACAAAATTAGCGAGTAAAAAAATAAGCAATTACCTTCGAAACAAAATATAGCGAATATGAAATTAAATTGATTCGATCTAAACAAAAAAACTAGTAATGAAAGTAAAGTAACGAATTCGGCAGTAAAAATAACGAGTTGTGAAACACGAAACGAGTGAAAAGCAAATTATTTTAAGAAAGCTACGAGTTATGAAGCTTTTGGAGTTATTTAAACAAATACCTGGCTCTGGAACGAAAATATCGATAAGAGAACTTGAAATAGCTTGGAAATAAAAGTAACGAGTTGTGAGATAAAAGTAATGAGTTTTGGGAATGAAATAAAAGCAATGAATTGTTCAATAAAAGTAACGCGTTGTTACATAGGAGTAACGAGTGCCGAAATAGAAGTAACGAGTCCTGGAATATAAGTAACGAGTTCCGAAATAGAAGTAACGAGTTCTGGAATAGAAGAAACGAATAAAAGCAACAAGTTATAAAATTAAAAAAGATTTATGAAACAAAAGCAACGAGTTGTGGCATAAAATCACCTGTTTTGAAATAAAAATCATGCGTTGTGAAATAAAAGTAACGAGTTCGGAAATCAAAATTAAAGAGTTCTGAAGTTAAAGCACAACACGCTTTAAAATAAAAGGGGTGAGATATTTAAAATATGTGGCATACAATCAACGAGCTTTGAGATTGGAAGCAAAATAAATGGGAAGTAAAGGCACAGACCTCTAAAATAGCGAGTCTCTAAGTAAAAGTAACGAGTTTGTAAATCAAAATTTTGAGAGTCGTGAAGTCAAATAACGAGTTGTAAAGACACCATAAAAATTGAAAGAATTGTGGCATAAAATTAACGAGTAACAGTCAAGAGCTGTGAAATAAAGGCAACGAGCTTTTAAATAACGAAGAATTCAAAAATGCAGAATTCTGAAGTCAAAGATTCAAGTCAACGAGTCCTAAAATAAAATCAACGAAAATTAAAATAAAAGTAGCGAGTACTCCAATAAAAGAAGCGAGTACTGAAATAAAAGTAAAGAGTACTAAAATAAAAGTAACAAATACCAAAATAATAGTAACAAGTACTAAAATAAAAGTAACGGGTATTAAAATAAAAGAAACGGGTACTAAAATAAAAGTAACAAGTACTAAAATAAAAGTAACAAGTACTAAAATAAAAGTAACAAGTACTAAAATAAAAGTAACGAGTACTAAAATAAAAGTAACGGGTATTAAAATAAAAGAAACGGGTACTAAAATAAAAGTAACGCGTACTAAAATAGAACTAACGAGTACTACAATAAAAGTAACGAGTACCGCAATAAAAAACAGCGAGTACTAAAATGAAGATATCGAGTACTCAAATAAAGGCAAAGGGGACTAAAATGAACATAGCGAGTTCTAAAATAAAAGTAACGAGTACTAAAATAAAAGAAACGAGTTCTAAAATAAAAGTAAAGGGTATTAAAATATAAGTAACGAGTTCTAAAATAAAAGTAACGGGTATTAAAATAAAAGTAACGGGTACTAAAATAAAAGTAACGCGTACTAAAATAGAAGTAACGAGTTCTAAAATAAAAGTAACGAGATCTAAAATAAAAGTAACGAGTTCTGAAATACAAGTTATAAATTTTACACCAGCATCAACCTGTTTTGAAACAACATTGCAATCGATTGCTACTAAGCTACATGTAAGCCTTATTAATTTCAGAGCATGAAACTGAAGCCCAAATAGTCGCTCGCCTTTGGATAAGTTTGAAAGGCAAGAAGTAATCAGCATTTATTGTGCAAATAATTTAAAGGTTAGGTAATCAAAAGGCCTAATTTGGGTTTTTCCATGTCTTCGACTCCTACAACCAAGTTCTCTGAGTCTGACAATTCTTTTCACTATTGAATTTTCCGTTTTCAATGCCTCAAGCACACAGTTTTCTAACTTAAACATCTTCAAAAATGAATTTTTCGACTACGACTCCTTCAGCACCGAATTTTTTGACCTTCGACTCCTCTAGCATAAGATTTTTTGTGTTCGACTCCTGCAAAATAAAATTTTCTGAATTTTGCTTCTGTAGCATGAACTTCTTCAACACAGAAGTTTACTTAGATTTGACTTGGATTACTTTAAATCATCTCAAAACAAACTTGGTCTAAATTAATATAATTTTTCTTTTCTACATTTCTCAAATGCGTTCTCCTCTGCCTTCTTTTACCTTGTAAGTGAAGACAGGTGCTATTGACCCTAAGCTGATAGATTACTTATATTACCTACACAAATGCCTACAGATATGTTAGGTATGTGTACAGTTTCGCCCTAAATCAAATATTTGTTTTTTTGCAAATTTTAAAATAATTTGTGTGAATGTGTGACAAAACCAAAAACAAAAAATAAAACCGCATGCATTCAGAATACTATAGTGATACTATTTTTCAATTATTTTATACAGTAGTTTACTTTTATAAAAATGAGTTTTGCAGAAAAAAAAAAAAAAAAATGCAACAAAAACTCTTGATATTGGTTTATTTTCTACCTTACAATTTCAAATTTATTGTATTTCAATTTGTTTGTATGTATGCATGTGCCACACACTGCCGCTGTATACTACACTGCTCCATTTATGCTCTACATAGAAATCTACCAAAATTGAATCTATTGTATTGTGTGTTTTTTGTGCGGCTGCAGCTTTGAAAAAGAGGACAACATGTCGTCCTGCTCAGCTACTGTTCTTGGTAGCTGCAAAAAAAAAAAGCTCACTCGAAGAGTTGTAGTTGCTGCTGCTGTTGCTCTACTAGTGCTGATGCTTTTGTTAAATAAAAAATATTTACAAAACACACACAGTGTGGAGGAACAGATAGAAAGATAGGCAAACAAAAGGATGGAAAAACGGATTGAGGGATGGACGGGCAGACAGACAAATACCTAGTACTTTCTATTACAATTGGAATGAGATTTTTGGTATTTTCTGAGTGAGATATCAGTTGTTGAAGAATCTCGACGTGAAATATATACGTTGATGATGATGCTGCAAAACTACTAACTTTATGTAAATATAAATATACAAATATATTCAAGTAAGTAATATATGAAGGTATTTGAATATATGTGTGTGTGCATATATGTGTATGTCGTGCAAAACGTAGTGAGAAACAATGAAAAATGCATGTTCATCAAATGGTAAAAAAATGTGTGCAATGATTGTGTGTGTGTGTGTGTGTGTAAAAAGAATACTCTCACACACACACACATGCATATACAATTGCATTCCAACAAAGCAGCAGTAACAACAACAATAACAAGATTCTCTACATGAGTTCAAGTTTACTTATAAATGCGACCAACAATTGCAGCAACAACAACAACAAACACAGTATCCGCAGTTATTTTCAACATCAGCATCAACATCTCTCATGATGATGATTACGATGTTGTTGGTATCCTGCAGGGTATCACCAACTGTTGTTGTTGTTGTTGTTACACCAACAGCTATTGCTGCTGCTGCTACTGCTGCTGCCTCCCTGCCAGAAGCGCTCTGAGAAAACAAAATACAATAATAATAATGTTAGCGCTGCTAGCATAAAACCAAATACAAAATCATAAACATAACAAAAACAAACAGTTAGAATCACTCTCTCCCTCTCCCTATCTCTCACACACACACTCTTTCTCTCTGTAAAATAACCTTAGAGCGCGGGCAAAAACAAAAACAAATAATTACAAAAAGAAAAAGAGAGAGAAAAAAAAACAATAATGCAATAGAATCGGTGCAATCATATACAAACATACACACATACATATATAGATAAATATCTAAGAGTAGTACAAAGAGAGGGAGAGTGGTAGAAAGACGAAACCGTTAGAGAATCTAAAAAAACACATAGAGAAAGGAGACCAGCAAAAAGTGAAGAGATATTCGAAAACCATATGAGCTCTTGTTATTTATTTTTTTGTTGTTGTCTTTTTTATTTTGTTTTTGGTTTGTTTACTACAAGAATGCTTGCATTGCTGGATGCTGTGGCATTCATGTGTGTGTGCATGTGTGTTTGAACTGAAAAAATGTTATTGGAATTTTTCTTTTGCACAAATTCAGTATGTGGCAGCAGGAGTAACAACAACTACAACAACAACAATATTCCATTCATTCAATAGCATATCAAATCAATGCGACCTACCTACTTTTTGTTGTTTTCTTTCTGTTAACAACAACAACAAAAACCCACAATAACAATAACAACAAATGATAAAGCTTGGCCTGATTTTTTATCAAACAAAATTTTGTTAAAATGTTAAACAGTTTTTTGTCTTTTTTTTTTTTTGCTTTCGCATCGTTATGTATTTGTGCTTTTATCTATACACATCTACACTTACATATATATTTATAAACTCACACATCTGCCGCCCACATATCGAAATTCTACTTGTAGAAGGAGCACAATTTTTATTCAATATTTTTGCAAAGACCTTGACGGAATTCATGACAAAATTAAAAGAGAAAATTATTTAGAAAAATGTTTGATATATTTTTAATTATATTTTGTAACGGTTTAAGAAAAAAAAAAGATTAAACCTTTAAAGCTGTGAGGTGAAGTTTATAGAACTTTCTATTTTTGTTAGATATGAAAGCTTTTTTCATGCAATCGTAAACTTCTGAGCGATTGCTTGAAAGGATCTTACTTTTAAGCGTTGTAGAACAAAAGTAGCAAGTTGTGGAACAAAATTAGGAAGATACAAAATTTTGAAACAAAAGTAAAAAGTTTTGGAACGCCAAGAAGCGAAGTAGCAAAAGAAAGTAACGCGTTAAAATAAAATCAATAAGTTTGAGAACAAAAGTTACGAGTACTGAAGAAAATTTGTTTATTCTAGAAAGCGAAAAGCGAGTTATAAAATAGAAGTAACGAGTTCTGAGAAAAGGAGTGATTTCCAACAAAACCTTAACGTCGTCCTATTAAATAAAAGCAAATAATTCTTAAGCAAAAATAACGAGTTCTAAACAAAAACAGCGAGTTAGAAATAAAAACAACAAGTTTGACACAAAAAAGAAAATGGTTCTGAAATAAAAGTGAGGAGTTTGGAAAAAAAAAAGTAACGAGTTTTGGTTTAATATTTCGAGTTATGAAATAAAACAAAAATTATCTGATCGAAGGCAAACCTATCAGTTCTTTAAACGAAAAGTAACGAGTTATGAACGAAAAGTAACGATTTATGAAAGGAAGGTAACGAGTTAATAAAGAAACGTGACGAGTTAATAAAGAAAAAGTAATGAATTTTTAAAGAAAAGCAACGAATTATTAAAGAAAAGTAAAGAGTTAACAAGGAAACGCAACGAGTTCATAAAGAAACGTAACGTGTTAACAAAGACACGTAACGAGTTATGAACGAAAAGTAACGATTTATGAAAGGAAGGTAACGAGTTAATAAAGAAACGTAACGAGTTGTGAAGTAAAAGTAACGAGTTGATAAAGAAACGTAACGAGTTAGTAAAGAAACGTAACGAAGTAATAGAGAAACGTAACGAGTAAATAGAGAAACGTAACGAGTTAATAGAGAAACGTAACAAGTTAATAGAGAAACGTAACGAGTTAATAAATAAATTTAACGAGTTAATAAATAAACGTAACAAGTTGTGAAGTAAAAGTAACGAGTTATGAAAAAGTAACGAATTATGAGAAAAGTAACGGGTTGCGCAGCAAAAGTAGCGAACTATAAAACGAAAAAAAAACAAACGCGAAAACAAAATCAACGCGTTTTTAAACAAAAGAAACGAGTCTTGAAAAATTACACGACTTATGAAATAAAGGAACGAGTTGTTAAACAAAAGTAACGTGTCAACAAACAGAAGTAGCGAATTTTGAAAGGCAGAAAACTAATTAGAAGACAAAAGTAACGAATTATGAAACCATACCAACGAGTTCTAAAACAAAAAAACAACGATTTGAGAAACAAAAATAACGAGTTGTGGCACAAAAGTAACAAATTGAGCTTTTTTATGACCTTTTCGAGAACCGGTCAACTTCAGCAACTTGCTTTAAAAATGTGGCATTAGTTCAAGACGAATTTCTATCTTATTTAATATTCAAGTATATATTCAGTTTAAAGGTTTAGGCTTAAATTATTAGTCTAGCCTCCTTTTAAAGGTTTCCAAGCAAAATTGTGAGATAATTTGTATTTTCTAAATTGTTTTTGCTCCATCGCTAACGGTTTTTCATTTACAAAACGAGGTTCAAGTTCTAAGGCGTTCAAGTTGAGGGCTAAGAAGGGGACTGCAAAATAGCTTTAACCAATATCGTCTCAACGTTCGAGTAATTGAACAGAAACTTTGAAAATTCGTCAAAAATACAATTGTAAATTTTTTCAAAAGTTATCACTATTTAATGTTTCTATATATACTGACCTAAAAATCGCATTTAAATAATTGAAAAATATTGTATTTCACCTGACTTAAATGCCAGATGAAATGACATACTTTTTTGGAAGAAGGTTTTGAAATTCATTAAAAAAAAAAATAGTAAAATTAATTATTTTGCATTTTAAATGAAAAATTCACCTAGATAAAATAACAAACTTGTTGTAGAAATTATACTTGCACAAGTTCTTATCTATTTTTAAGAGGCTACAGCTGACCAAATTTTTATAAAAAGAAACATAAGGAGAAATAGGCAAAATTCAATAAAAATGCATATTTTCCTCATTTCGTTGATTTTAATTTATAAAAACTTCTAAAATACTGTGTTAATTATATGATATGGCGTAGAGATATTTTTCTTTTTTGTGTACACCTGGTCACCTTATTCTCTCGAAAATGGTCAAAAACTACTTCACCCTCAGAGAGAAATTTTTTTCTTTTCTTTATGAGGCGTAGAAATAGTTTAATTTTTTTTTCACCTGGTCATCTTATTTTTTCAGGGTAAATTAAATATTATTTTACCCTCCAAAATTCGGAAACTAATTTCTTTTTTTCTTGATGTCGCGTTAAAACATTTTTAATTTTTTTCACCTGGTCACCTTATTTTTTCTGGGCAAATCAAAAATTTCTTTACCCTCTAAAATTCAGAAACAAATTTCTTTTTTTCTTGATGTGGCGTAGAAATATTTTTAATTTTTTGTACACCTGGGCACCTTATTTTTTCAGGGTAAATCAAAAATTACTTTGCACACAAAAGGTCAGAAACAAGTTTCTTTCTTTTATTGATGTGGAGTAGAAATATTTTTAATTTTTTTTACACCTGGTCACCTTATTTTTTCGATGTTAGCTAAAAACTACTAAACTCTCCATTTATAATTCAGAAACAAATTTCTATCTTTTCTTGATGTGGCGTAGAAATATTTTTAATTTTTTTTTTATTTATACCTGGTCACCTTATTTTTTCTGAGCAAGCCATTATACTCTCTAAAATTCTGATTCAAGTTTTTTGATGTGATTCAGGGGGGGCTGAAGGAAAATTTATAGTGTAGTGAATTGATAGAAAATAAAAGCAAATGTGACGAGTGCAGAAGGTACTCATTTTATTTTTTTAATTTTTTTAAGTAATAAAATTTCTTATTGAAGACATTGTGAAATAGAAACATTAAAATTGTGTTTTAAAAATTTTTCAAAATTGGGTATAGTATCGAGTCAAAATGAGCTAAGATTTAAACATACAAATTCAGTACATTTCAATTTTTTTTTTTTTTGTTATTATGAACAGTGTATATAATTTCAGTATTATTAAAATTTTCCCCAAAAAGAAAGTTTCAATTTTTGTTTAGTAAGAGTTTCAGAATAACTCTAGGGGCAAGTACTTTTTATTATTTCACTCAAATTGGAACAGAAAATCTTCAGTTTAGTTTTTGAAAGTATACACTTAAAAAAAAAACTACACAAAAAACAAAAAGTGCTTAACAAAAGTAAAAAAGTGTTAAACTTTTTAAAGAACAGGAAAAAATTATAACTTTTTTTCTTAGTTCGTTTTTCAGCAAGGAAGTAAGTGAGTTCACTATTGCATAATTTTCACTTTAAACAAATTTTTCATAAGTTTCATTTCAACAAAAAAAAAAAAAAAAATTCATATTTATGAAACAGAATAAAACACACAAAATGCAAAGAAACTAAGGAAAAATAAAGAAATTGAAAAAACTAGAAAAAACAGTAGAGAAAACTAAAAACTTCAAACTAAAGAAAAAAAAAACGAAATTGTTACAACACCAAAAAGGTAAAAACTACTACATTGACATTTTTGTGCAAACGTCAACAAAGTGTCCCTAAACTAACACCAGCCAGCAGAGTAGCACCATGTTTGGTTGTTCTCTTCCTAACTAGAAAATAGAACCTATCTCCCCTGTTTTTAGTACACAAACACAACAGTGCAAGGTAATGAAAACTACAAAAAAAAATTAAAACAAAAAAAAAATTGGATAGAGTAAGCAATGAAAACAGAAATAAAAAACAAAAAAAAAAACTTTTTTCACTTTTTAACTGAAACTAAAAATTCATGCTGTCCTTAGCAAATACAAACAGAAGCAGCAGCAGCAGCAGCAACCAGCAACAACTGGAACAAGAACAACAATTGTAATAACAAAACAGCCAAAGAAAAGTTTCCAAAACGTTCTCTCCATTCTCGTTGTTGTTGCTGCACACACAAAAGTAAGAAGAGCAAAAGCAGCAATGCAACAAAAAACAAAAAAGGAAATGGGTTGGCCACCGCCACTGGAACAAAATGGCGACGATAGCGTTGACTGTTGACAACAATGGCTGAAGATGACGATGATGATGTTGATGGCGATGATGCTGGTGAGCTGGCGAGCTAACGCTTTCAAGTGCGTTTCCTGTTTGCTTCTTTTTTTTTTTTTTTTTTTTTGCTGCAGTGCCTTTCAGTGTTTATTTTTACTTTCTGGCCCCTTCCCATCCTCTTTTTTTAATTCTTTTTTTTTGTTTTCTTATTGTTTCTACTTTAACCATTTGATTCTTCTTTTTTATCATTTTCTTTTTCTACATTTTTCTCTACCATTTTTATCGTCGAGGTTTTTTTTTTTTAAAACATTAACTAAATATACAACAACAACACACTCACCTGGCACCGACGAGCAAACTGTTGCCATCCTTACTGACGAGCTTAAAATGATCTACGACACTTTCGTTTCCAAGAAATTTCAAGGCATCTTCAGGACCTGAACGAAAAATACAAGAAAAAGAAATAAATGAAAAAATTATAATTTTAAATAAATAATTCAGTTGTGGTTATGCGAATTTAGAATGATCTAAACCGATGTTTGTTTAAATCAGGGATTCATAGAGGTATTTACAGACCTGATACCTCGACTACTAAGTCAGATAAATAAATATTTTGGAAAGGAAGGAAGCTCAGTTCCATTTTTTATTGAAGTAATATTAAATTTGATAACTTACCTTAAAAAAAAAATCGGCTTCAATACCATCAAGGTCCTTTAAGACCCCTATGGTCCCTCAAGACCTATTAGGCCCCTCCTCGGCCGCACCAATATCTTTGAATGTTCGTTATAAAGGTAAATTTCAAATGGCGAACGGATAACTTTTTGAATTCTAATTCGGAATCACTGATTCCGACCTTGTATTCAGATTTTCTCTATCATGTCTAGGAACCCCGCTATGGGAGCCAAAATCCAAAAAATTTTGGTATACGCGGGATCAATATAAAATCTTATTTATTTTACCTTGCACTTTTTTCATAACTAAGACAAGGTTGTTTATCATGGAAGGGAGGAACAAAATTACTAAAACACTGCACCAACCCCCCTTACCCCCCGCCCCCCTTTTGGGGGGGGGCGATATATGATTATACCGGGTAAACGATCGGGAAACCTATCCTGGGGTTTCGGTAAGAAATATTCCCTATCGAAAAATAGTTGAGGTCACCGAAGGTCAAAATCAACTCCACCTTTTTTTAAGAAATTAACCCTTGAACAACAAAACAAACTTTTTTTGTTTTTATAATAATCCCTTTATATTGGATTAATTGTTAAAAAAATTAATAAACTTTTTTCGGAGAAAATATTCTCCAATAGTTGAAGTCATTGAAGGTTAAAATCACCTAAGTCCAACTTTTTCCCCTGATATTCTTCTTTAAAAGAACAACTCTTTTTTTGTTGCTATAGTGCATTTATACTAGATTTATCATTGACAAAAACAACAAACACTCTTTGAGAAAAATATTTTCCATCAAAAAGTAGTTAGGGTCACCCAAGGTCAAAATTACCTAAGACCAACTTTTTTTAAGAAATTAACCCTTGAATAACAACAACTTTTTTTTTTTTTTAAATAATCCCTTTATACTGGATTAATTGTCGTAAAAAATAATAAACATTATTCGAAGAGAATATTCTCCATAAAAAATAGTAGGGGGTCTTTAAAGGTGAAAACCAACTAAGTCCAACTTTTTCCTAGAAGTTTAACTTTCAAAGACTAACACATTTGTTGTTGCTATAATGCCTTTATACTAGAGTTAGAGCAGAAAAGAGCAACAAATAATCTTCGAGAAAAATATTTCTAATCAAAAAGTAGTTGAGGTCAGCAAAGGTTAAAATTACCTACATCCAACTTTTTTTTAAAGAAATTAACCCTTGAAAAGTAAAAATCATTTTTTTTATAATAGCCTCTTTACAAACATTCTTCGAAGATAAGATTCTCCATCAAAAAATAGTCGGGGTTAGCGAAGATCGAAATTACCTAGGTCCAACTTTTTTTTAAACAAATTAACCCTTGAGAAAAAAAGATTTTACACTAGTCCCGCGTATATCAAAATTGTGGGTTTTGGTCCCAATTTCAGGGTCACATGAAAGTAGGATGTTTTTAACTCTAAATCAGCACTATTTGGTTGTACCTAAGGTCCAGCCTCCAGTAGTCTCATAGATGAGTGCACGTCCACTGAGGTACATAGTTCTGCATGATTTTTCTCTAATACTGAGATATCCGGAAGCTGTTTTCTATAGCGTCTAAAATATCAGCCCATTAGGTACTGTTGAACGGGTTGCTAACATCCATAATTGCCCATAAGACCACGCTACTGAATTTGCGTTGTCCGGGCTGGGCTGCCCTGAGGTTGTCTTCAGTAACGAGGTCTAATAGCAACCACATGCTACATAAGTTGATTGCATTGACAGCAGGCATAGCTAAACCTATGGTTAAGAAAGGGTTAAGTGAAGAACTAATAGCATAGGACTTTGTCAACCTTTAAAAAATAAAAAAAGTATTTAATAAAAATACACTAAAACAGTCTGCAAAAAATTTCCATTAAGGACTACAAGTTTGTCGGAGGCCCATGAAAGTTCAGGCCTTCATAAGCGAAAAAGAAATTCTGTTTTGATGAAAAATCGTAATAAGAAATGAAAGAATGAACGGGTTCGGTTTGGCGTTATCTCTGATCAAAGGTAAACGTAGAAACAAGTAAGAATGAAGAGCTGATCCGCATTTGGACATTCGCATTCGGAGAGTGATACACATTTGAAACTTGGGACGAGTTCTGAAATCGAAAAATCGAAAAACGTATTCGAATTCGAGCTCAGAAGTGAACGCACTCATGATGAAGAATTGACCCAGACTGATCCGAATCTGAGCCGAATGAGACCTAGTCGAGAATTGATATGGACGGATCCGAATTCGGACTCAGTCGTGAACGCGGAAACCGCAAGTAATGATAAAAATAGTATAAACGAACTGTGCGGGAGGGGGGAGGGAGAAGAAGGGGGAGGGCGCCGATACAGAGTGAAAGAGTGAAGAACTGGGACTAGTTGATCCGAACTTGGACCCATGCATCGAACGCAGAAACTAATTTCGGAAGGAGTTTTTCACGGTAAAAAGTTAAATAATATCAAAATAAAGTCCTTCCTCTCTTCTCCTGTGTGGACCCATTTAAAATTCTTAAATTTCACTGAAGTGTAGCAATCTTAAATCCACTATACAGAATTACGCCCGCAGAAAATATCTTAGATCTAAGAGGTCCCCAAATATATAAAATTGGCAAAAATTAGTGACCTTCAATTTTGCGAAACTCGGTTTAGTAATAATTGATACAGGCTTAATTGACTAAATACCAGTACCAAGCCCGAGTAACTTCCGACTGATAATTCTAACACTTCGAGACAGCTGAATCCGGTACTGAAACGATTATGGGAAAGCAGCTTATTAAACTCGATTATCTAGATATCAGAAACTGAGCCTTAACCCTATACAACCTATCGAAAACTACATACAATAAGTTTAGAGCTATAGTTCCAAATCAACCTGAATACCAAACCGGTACAGGAAAAACTTTAAATTAATGTTTTTATAGTCGCAGGTTATTAAACGGATAGAAGTTATCGTGAACCTTAACCCAGTAATGCCTAGCGGTGCCATATGGCACCTTGTCACTGAGCCCGGTTGAAAACAAATTTTTTTCTCAAATTACTATCTTAGTCTATCAATTTTGGTTCCAACTCCTCCTTATCGGTTAACCCTAAACAGCTTCTAATTTCGGGGTTCTAAAGTCAACTATTTTGAGCTACAAATGACTGAAATTTGTGAATCCGGAATTAAACACTCAGCAAAAGTGTAGGGGACTAAAATAAATTAATTTCAAATAAAAAAGAGAAGCAAAACATAAAAACGCTTAATTAGGCAATTTAAATTTAACAAAAGATAGAAAAAGCAACTGAAGTGATGGCAGCAAAGAAAGAAAGAAATAAAGATAACTGGTGGCACAGGGCAAAATATCGCTTGAAAGAAAAAAAAAAAGGTAAACGAGTTAAAATGCAAAAAAAGAGGACAGTAGCAACGGAAAAAGTTATGGCTGGACAATGAGACAAATAGCAAAAGCGCAGAGAAAGATATAAAGGAAGAAGCTGCGAAAGATATGAGGGCTGAAATAGAATGGTAGGGAAGGAAAGCACAATGAAACAGGCAAGCAATGTAAGCCATTCAAGCAGTGTGGGAGTTAAAGGGTTAATGCGGAAACATGGGGGAATTGCGAGAGACAATAGTAGCGCAAAAAAATGAACAAAAATGTAAAAAATATAATAATTTAACACTTGACAAATCATCATCATCAAGCAGAAGTTACGCGGGCGAAAAAGAGAAGCGTAAAAAGGGTGAAAAGAAGTGGGCTGAAGAGGCAGTAAGTTAAAGAGAATCTGTTTGTACGTATATGAACGCCTTTTGAACAGCTGCAGTAAGCAGAAACAGTAGAACTAGAACACCTCGAAAATGGAAAAAAAAGACGCCTGCACAAAATTAAAAGTTTCCGCATTTTTTCGCATTCGCATATTGTGTATTATAATTTAGAGTTAGTTAAAGCGTATGTAAAAGTAAAGAAAATTAAAAAAAAAAAGCAAAAATTAAAACCGTAAAAAACACAGAGGGAAAAGAAAAAATTTAAAACTACTGCATGATAATGACTGCAATTCAATTGGAAATGAGGTGAAATTATGTGAATATGCGAGTAGTTAGTAGAATTCTGATGCTGCTGTGCTGCTACACGCGCTCATTAAAACGTCAAAAGTTCTAAATTTTTTTTCAACAGTTTCAAAAAGTTTCGCATGCTCACTAGCTACAGCAAAAGCAAGCAGGCAGGCAGGCAGGCAGGCAGGCGGCAGTGAATACCAGCGCCAGTCAGCCAGCAGCCTCAACAGAAAAGTCATTTACACTAACAAAGAGCTTCAGTGAATTAAACTGATTTAACGTCATTCTTCTACTTTTGCTGTTTGTTTTTTTTTTTTTGTTCCGCCATTGCGCTTGTTCTTCTTGCCTGTGATACCGTTAAAAAGTTTCTTTTGTAATTTTTTCTTAATGCGGCATTCTTTTTATTTTTGGCTTCTTCTTTTTGCGTGTTTGTGTGTGTGTTGTTTTTAGAGGGGTGGAGGGAAGAAAGGGAAAACTGTCAAAACGACAGACAATAGCATATGTAAAAATTATGCGTATGTGGGAGGTAAAGTTTTCGTTTTGAAGTTTGGGGTAATAAGGGAGATGGAGGGGGAAGTGCTGAGTAACCCAAAGTAGACATTTGCTGCGACACTTAAGCGCGGCACAGTAAATACTCACGAGTAGATACTGGTATATTTATTATTGATGTTGCATGGTTGATTTGGAAAAGCGGTAAAAGAAAGGGAAAAGCTGATGAATTCACATAAAACGCACAGTACACTGAAAAAAATTTATTCATCATCATGGATAACGTTCATCAAATCATGACGTTTAGTTTTGTAAATAAAATTAATGCATTTGTAAACATGATGATGTATTCGTAAATATAATGAATACAGTCGTAAATATAATGAATGCATTCATAAAAATAATGAATACATTCGAAAATATAATGAATATAATCATAAATATAATGAATGCAATCAGAAATATAATGAATGCATTCATAAATAAAATGAATGCATTCATAAAAATTATGAATGCCTTCGAAAATATAATGAATGGTTTCGTAAATATTAAATATTTCTAAAAATAATGAATGCATTCGAAAATATAATGAATGGTTTCGTAAATATAATGAATGCATTCGTAAATAATATGCATGCGTTCATAAAAGTTATGACTGTCTTCGAAAATATAATGAATGGTTTCTAAAATATAACGCATTTGTAAATATAATGAATGGATTCATAAATAAAATGAATGCAATCATAATTACAATGAATGCATTCATAAAAATTATGAATACATTTGAAAATATAATGAATGCATTCATAAAAATAATGAATCCATTCGTAAATATAATGAATGCATTCGTAAACAAAATGAGTGCATTCATAAAAATTATGAATGGTTTCAAAAATATAAACCATTCGTAAATATAATGAATGCGATCATAAATAAAATGAATGCAATCGTAAATATAATGAATGCAATCGTAAATATAATGAATGCATTCGTAAATATAATGAATGCATTCATAAAAGTTATGAATGTCTTCGAAAATATAATGAAATCATAAATAATATGCATGCGTTCATAAAAGTTATGACTGTCTTCGAAAATATAATGAATGGTTTCTAAAATATAACGCATTAGTAAATATAATGAATGCATTCATAAATAAAATGAATGCAATCATAATTATAATGAATGCATTCATAAAAATTATGAATGCATTTGAAAATATAATGAATGCATTCATAAAAATAATGAATCCATTCGTAAATATAATGAATGCATTCATAAATAAAAAGAATGCATTCATAAAAATTATGAATGTCTTCGAAAATATAATGAATGGTTTCAAAAATATAAACCATTCGTAAATATAATGAATGCGATCATAAATAAAATGAACGCAATCGTAAATATAATGAATGCAATCGTAAAAATAATGAATGCATTCGTAAATATAATGAATGTATTCTTAAATATACTAAATGCATTCATAAATATGGTGAATGGAATCATAAATATAATGAATGCATTCATAAAAATTATGGATGTCTTTGAAAATATAATGAATGCATGCGTAAATATATTGAATGCATTCACAAATATGATGAATGTATTCATAAAAACTATGAATGTCTTCGAAAATATAATAAATGGTTTCTCAAATATAATGCATTCATAAAAATAATTAATGCAATCGTAAATACAATGAATGTATTCGTAAATATAGTGGATGCGTTCATAAATATTATAAATATCTTAGAAAATATAATGAATGGTTTCGTAAATATAACGCATTCATAAATATAATGAATGCATTCGCAAAAAAAAATGAAAGCCTTCATAAATATAATGAATGCAATCTTAAATAAAAAGAATGCAATCGTAACTGTAATGAATGCACTCATAAATATGAAGAATGCAATCAAATGCATTCGTAAATATAATGAATGCTTTCGTAAAATATATGAATGCATTCCTTCGAAAATATAATTAAAGCTTCAGTAAATATAATGAATGCATTCGTAAATATGATAAATACCTTTATAAAATTAAAAAATATAAACACCACATTGATGAAACTATTAGAAATGAGCCCAAGGCATGAATTTTTCGTGGCACACGTGAAAACGCACGCACGTGACATAACATCAACGTGAGCGTGATTTGATTTTCATAACTCCTACGTGAACATGCATGAACGTGACATAATTTCGAAGTGAAAATGCTTCAATATAAACTACTTTTGATCATAACGTCGTTGTAATTCACAATTTTTTAAATACTTAATTTTGGTGGTTATTTTTTTTTTATTATTTGAAGGATGGGACGACCCGAATAGTCAGGCACTGCGACCTATAAGATCTATTGTAGCAAAGCCCAAAGTTATGAAGAAAAGATAGGAAAAGAGAAAGGCGGATAGATAAGAAACCATACTCCAAACACAAGAGTCTGACAAGCTGCCACTAGACCACAGTGGCAATTTTGGTGGTTAAACAAAAAAAAATCAACTCTGTGTTTTTCTTCAACTAAGAATCTTGCAAATTCGAAATCTGGCATCAAATTTATATATGTATAAATACTTTATTCTTTATTTCCATAAATAAAACTATAACAATAAAAAGACTGCGGCGTGCGTGAATATGCGTTAAATTTGTTGAAAAAATGCTAGCCTGCGTGAACATGCGTGAGTAGTATTTTCAAAACCGTGAGCATTCGTGAGCAGCCTGATTCGAGAAGTATTCACGCTCCCATCTCTAGAAACTATACATCACTTGTGACTTGACGAATTTTATTCTTAATAATGTTGAAGAAATTTGTTTAAGTGCATGAAGTTGGTTGAAACGCTAGCATTAATCAAACTAAAACACAGACGGCGCACGTACACTCGAACACACTTAAACACACACATACACACATTCAAGTTATTTTTGTTACTGTGTAACAGTGGATGTTATAACACATTAAGGCTTTACTTCTCTATTGTGGCGTATAGCATAGCCGCTGTGTGTAAAATATAAATGTAAATCAAATAAAAAGCAAAAGAAAATAAAACCAAAATTATACGTAGGTACACATAATAAAAAAGGTTTCAAGTAAATTGTAAGCCAAAAAAAAATACAAAAATACAAAACAAAAAAAAAAAACAGGAAAAAACAATTTGCAATTCATGCCAATCTCACGAAAAAATAAAAATATCAGAAAAAATATAAAACAAAACAAACAAACCTCAACATAAAGCAATAACGAACAAACAAACCAAAAAAAAGAAGAGAAGAGAAGAAAGTGATGAATAGAATTTGATATATAAATTTTGATTTAATGATATACAAAAATTTTTTCTAAAACTTAATCAAAAACTTTGCAAATTTTCTTTGGAATGATGTCAAAGCATGCAGTGACACGCCTACTTAACATTTATTTAAAGGTAACTTGAGCAATCGTCTCGCTGAGATATTGAAGCTTAAGTGAAAATTATAGAAAGAAATTAATAAAATCTCGAAAAATTTTTGTTCTTTCAATCTTTCGGTTAATCTCAAAAAAAAAAAAAAAAAAAAAATAACCACGCCCAAAGGAATTCACTGAATTTCTAACGAAAACAACAAAACATAGATGGGAATTGGGAAACAGAAGAACAAAAACTTGACATCACATTGACATTGAATTTCTAAAGAAGAAAAATGAAAAAACATGAAAAATCTATGGAGAGGAGAAAAAAAACGAAGAAAACAAAAAAAAAATTAGAAATTCATAGTCGAATGTGACATGACAAAAGGACGAATGCAATACGCTGAGACGTACGCACTCACAAAATTAATAGAAACGAACACTTTGAAAATTGGCAACTAAATATTCACAAAGACACTAAAGAAACCAGTGACAACATATTCGTAACAATCCAACAAATTGTATACACAAATACCATAAACCGAGTATTTTAGAATAACCCAGGAAGGAATATGAGTTGCTTAACAATGAGATAAGAATTACAAGTAATGAATGAAAAATTAGATAAGCAGCCTTGTCACTAATTCCAATGGAGCTCCCGTCACGAATACGAAAGAAATGGTATTCGTAATTCTGACAAATTCGAAGATAACGTTGCCAAAAAAGGAAATGTATTGTAAATTTTAAGAAAATAAAAAAATTAATCAAAATTAAAGTTTTTTGTGCAATAAACTATAAAAAAGATGATAAAACGATTAGGAAGAAGGAAAAATTTAGGTCAAAAAATCGAAAAAAATGTTGCCCCACGTTTTTCCCAATTTTTTAAGAAGTCTTAAAATCATTGATATCACAAAAGTTCGACCTGACCCAACAAAAATGTTTGCAGAGCTCAGAAACTTTTTTAGCCCCATTTTGTTGTACAGAGTAATTAATAATTGGCAATCCTTACATTTTGATCTGCTTCAAAAAATAACAGAATATTTTTAAAACCTTTTTTTCTGTTCATTTTAGTTTTTCTTCAGCTCACTTCGACACACTTTAGCATTCGTTCAAAAATCATCACAAAACTCTGTCAAAGTTCCGTTTTATTCAGAAATATTGATGGCAAATCCACCGAATTTCGAAATTTTCGGGGCGATTTTGTAGGAATTAAAAAAACGAATTGTTCATGGTGTGAAAAAGTTTATTTCTGCTGTGAAAAAGATACCAGAAATTCCACGAAACATTTCGATATGGTTCAGATAAAAACTTTGTATGGGTATTGCATAAAATTTTATAGTTTAAATAAAATACTTCAAACCACTGGCGGATCCTGCCTAATAAATTTACCAGCCATTATGACAGTTTCTTTTTGATTAACAGGCTTTTTGAAGGAACTAGAAGAAAAACCCCCAGTCATCGGCAATCTCTAGTTCAGCTAGTGCGTCAAAAATATAAAAGAACACACATTTTAGGTTTCGTCAATACCTTACCTCCCAATACGATTGTTCCAGGACGTATAACTACCCCAATAATATTCAGGCACCATTTTCAACAAGACAGAATAACATTTGCAACTTTTGTGGAAAAATTTAAAAAAGTCTCAGAATCTCGTGCTTGATTGACTAGCGGATCCAGAAATTGCGTTTTATTGAATTTTTTCATTCAATTAAATTTAATTTTTTTTTATATATGAGCAACGATTAAAATTTATGAGCTTTTCAACGCAACCGGTTGTAAGGGCTTACCCTCAAATGCACCCTTTGCCCTTGGACCCACCTGTGCTTAACCCAGATATTCACAATGACCTATATGTAATACACTTCAGAAAGTTTAGATTTCAATTGAATACATTCTCATTTCATCAAAATTAAAGATTTTTGAAGTGTACTACATATAGGTCATTGGGCATATCTGGGTTAATATACATACATATTTTTCTTTTGATGTATGCAGCTAGATTACGCTCTCTCCTTTCCATTAAATAAATAAGTTTGTGTTCAAAGTCTTTTGGACTTTTTTTTAGAGAATTATGCTTAAAAGACTTAAGCAACAAACTGGCATTTGTATGCTCTCTTACTTATATGTGAGCTCTCTCTTCGGAAATATGAAATACATGAGTTTGTGTTCAGAGTCTTCTAAACTTTTTTCTACAGAAATATGCTAAAAAGATTTAAGAAACAAACTAGCATTTTTATGCTCACTTTCTTGTATACTCTCTCTCCGGAAATACGAATTACTCAAGTTTGTGTTCAAAGTCTTTTTCGTATTTTCAACCACATTTCATATGAAAGATTTAAGGCACATACATTTAAAACTCGGATTTACTCTTCCGATTAACTTCGATCGTAGTTTAGTGTCGTAAATTGCAGATACCACAGTGAGCTCCGTCGGAATTAGTGATAGGGCTGTAGAATTTCCGACAGACTGTTTGAAGAAGTTTGATACAAAGATTACGACTAAACGCATGAACTATGGTTACATTTTTGATATTCTAATTCCTCACCCCCTCCCCGTTTGCTTTTTTATGCTGTATAAATCATCAGTGAAGTTGAGGTACCACAAATTATGGAGACGAACCAATTTACACTTACAAAAATGTACCCCCTCTTCATTCCATCCATGGTAGATTCTGCATATGCTCATAGAAGTTCGAACAACTGCCCTTTTATGAAATTTCCAATTATGGAGTTGACCGCTTGCAATTATGGAGTTGATTCTCTCCCCTCACCCCTAGATGGGTTCTACAAACGCTTCTTGTTCAATCACTTAAGTACTAGTAATAATTTCGAACTACAGACTTCTTGTCTTTGTCCTGGATTCAAGTAAAAAAAAAAGTTATTCTTTTTTGTTCGCGCACATAAGACAAAAAGTAAAAAATTGTTGCACTGTGTATTTACTGGGTAAGACAGAGAAAACCAACACGTTTATGTTTACCGCTAGCCAAAAATTCAAATAACAAAAACATGTAAAAAAAAGGAAGGAAAACAAATAAGAAATTCGACCTTTTTCGGTCGGCTTTACTGCAGGGAAACTCAGTGACTTTTCAAGCTTCCTTTTCTCTCTCTCTCTCTTTCCTCTTTTTTAATCTTCCTTTTTCTCTCTCTCTTTTTTTTAGCTGCTGTTAAGTTTGCAAGCATAAACCGAAATCATTCCTGTAATTCTTGTCTTGTTTTTTTTTTTTTTTTTTGTTAGATGATGATGCTTTGGTAGCCTTTTTTAAAGGAGGGTTTAAACCCCTGACAACGCACTTTCTCTTTCCAAGCTTTCTTTCGCTGCTGGTTGGTTTCTTTGTGTGTGCGTGCGCTTCTTTCAATTAAATGCAAATCTGCAATATTTTTTCTTTTTGACTTTACTACCACATACATACGTAGGTAGTAGGCGTGCAATTTGTGGGTTTGTTTTATAAGCACACAAAGCACCCTACAAAACAGCATCTTCAAAACAAGAAAAACAACAACAGAAAAAATGACAATAAGAACCAAATAACATACGTCAGTCTTATCGGTAGGTATCTTTTATTGGACATACAGTCAGTCAGTCAGGGAGACAGACAGTTGATGCAGTCAAGCACAGAGACTGGCAGACAGATAGACATTCAGTCAACCAGTCAGTCGAAGCGAGGCAGCCAGTCGTTGCGCTGAGCCTGAGTATATTCAATTCCCGTTCGTAATATAACGCTCGGTTGAATTTCATTTTACGCCATGTAATTTTCTCTCCTCTTTCTCTTTTTTCTTTTTTTTTTTCTTTCATTTATTCTTTCACATTTTCATTTTGTTTTTCCCCATTTTCATTTTGTTTTTCCCCATTTTCATTTTGTTTTTCCAGTTTTATTCGTTTTTTATTATTTCCTTTTTTTCTTTTAAGAGCTCACCTTTATTTCTTCGTCGTGGTGGTCGTCATTCATTTCGTACTTTTAAATTTTTAATAAGCATATTACATAAGAGAGAGAGAGAGAGACGGAAAAATAACGGTAAAACTTCATGGGTCAGCAAGCCGTCGGCATTGCCCCACCACTGTCGCCATAAAGGATTTCTTTTTTTCATTTTTTTATTTATTTTTATTACATATATATTTTTTTTTTTTTTTTGTTACTCATCTGAGTAAATATTTTATTCACGTTAACCACTAAATGAAAATTTCTTAACAAATTTTAAATTCTTGCTAAAGTTTTTTTTCAGGTTTTCATTTAATTTTTTATTTTTGTTTTTTCATTTTCTTTTTTTGTGGTATTTTCTTCTTTTTTTTCTGCCTTCAATATTAAATTGAAAATTTTCGTTTATTTCATTTATATCATCAACATATAAAATTACATATATTTATATACAAATTCTCACGTATCCTTAAAGCACTTTCTCACACACACACACTTAAGTATCTATGTCACAAATTACTGAGCTCTGAGTCTGAGATTGAATGAAATTAATCCCTTCATTTCAGATAATATCACGACACACAGTAACAAAAAACCAAATGTTAATAATACTCGGTCAACATATATACGAGTATATTTATATATATTTCAGTGAATAAGTAAAATGAAGGTATTATATGACAGCAGAGTGTAGAGTGAACTCATTTCTTTTGGTATGTTTGTGATTAGAAGTCATTTGTTAAGTGATTAATGTGAAAGTTAGATACACTGTGAAAAATTACAATAAATGGAAATTGCAATAAAATTGGATGACGATGACGCAATCAGAAGTCAGACCTGTTCTCTGTTTAAATTTTCAAATAATATCTCGG